>SNQJ01S0041877.1:0-11065 GCA_010110895.2 Picea sitchensis
TTTTTATGAAGAAAAATGCAGCCTTATGGATGTATCATTCAATAACTTATATAAGAAAATTATACCATCAAAATATGCCAACAATTATCCCAAAATATGTGCCCTATTTAGTAGAGGAAATGAGGAAAATTTAGGATCTAGTCTAGGGTTAGTTTAGGAGTTATGGTTAGTAGTTTATCTAGATTAGATCATCCCTAAAGTCTATAGGTTAGGGTTTGTAACATAAAGTAAATTATTGGGAGAGAGGGGATGCCATAATAGGGGAAGACTCCTCTCAATGAGGAAAACCAACTCCAAGCAAGATATCTTTGAAAAGATAAAAATTCATGTTTCCCAAGGAAATGATTTTATATCTCTAATGAAAAAAATATATGACTAGTGCCTTTACTATTGGTTTAATGGAGTCAAATAAATAAAGAGCTATAGAAGGTACCTCCTTGGGGGTGTAATCCCTTTTAATTCCCATGGCAAGTTTCACTAGCTAGGGTTTAAGCTAAAAGGGTGTATGTCCTTATACTTATCTTAGCAAAACCTTGTTTAACCAATAACATGAAGCATAAAATGATGAAGACTATGGTGGGGGTAAAGACTCAATGGGAATAGGGTTCATGACATACAAGGGTTCATAGTGTCTCATTAATGAATTCCTTTGTAGAGGGTGTGTGGTACCTTTTCCCGTAATGCACTTTTTCCAAGCCCATCAATTTCCTTTTATCTTTCTTTCTTTGTATTTTCTTTCAATATAGCATAAAGAGAGGTTGAACGTCACTGCCCTAGTGTGGTGACTAGATGATGGCAATTTCACCCACAAACACCTAGTGAAAATGAGAATTTTGTCTCGTGGTTAGACCCCCTTTCTCTCAGCCATGCAACTGGGAGCCATTACCCTATTTTGGTGACTAGGTGATGGTAATGGCATACCACTAGATTTTCATGGATGTGATAGGTCGGCTCATGATGACACCTCCTATCCTTCAAATATCCTTTTAAGAATTGTTTATTATATTTTAGGTCCCCTTTACTCAAATATAATTGTTTCACTTTTTTCTTGGGTGATCCCTGGGTGAATCATATGGAGGATTTAAACAAGGATTTTATCTTTTACCCAACATAAATCCATTTGGGCTTTCAGCCCCTTCTTCCCAAAGAATGAGGAACAACCTCTTCTTGGATCAATACACCCTAAAATCCCAAGAGATAAGGACATGGATGGGAATAATGATGGAAATTGGTAAGTATGGTCATGAATGGTACGATGGCTCATTAAGGGAGTTCCTAGTAGAAAACCCATTCCCAAGGAAAACCACTTACTAGGGCACAATGTCAACCACCAAGGTCAAGAAGGGAAAAAGGCATAATGTCCAAGCATATATCATGAAATCTAGAGCAATATAAGATACAACATACTCAACTGGATTAAATATTGAAATGATGCTCACCATAATACTGACTTGTACCTCATGGAGCAAGGCCCATTGCCTTCTGGAAGACAGTTGATGTGGTGGATGCCATCTGGAAATATTTGATCATATTTGGTTGTGAGAGGGGTTTCCATATATGAAAAAGGGGTATTGTTGGTCATGTAGTATCTGGACACTCCATATATGCAACCTAAGGGCCTCAAGACATAATATCCTTAGTTATCCACAAAATGGGGATAATTGTACCATCATTTATTTGGTATCCTCTTATATTTGACTCATACCCATCCTGATATTTCATTTATTATTGGTATTGTTGCCCAATATATGAAAACACCCCATGAAATCCATTGGAAAGAAACTAAAAGGATACTATAGTATGTTCGGGGTATAGTTCAGTTTGGGATACATTAGAATTCAAGGGGGGATCCTTTATTGGTTGGTTTCACTAATTTAGATTGGGCCAAAGACCTTGATGATCGAAAATATATTGTAGGTTATGTTTTCAACTTTGGATCAAGACCTGGCACTTGGGCCTGTAAGAAACAACGAGCTATTTCTCTTTCTTCAACATAAGTAGAGTATTGAGCAGAGGTTAATGCAAGTCTAAAATCCTTGTAGCTTTGACATATCCTTTCATAGTTTGGATTCCAACAACAAAATCCAACAACCCTCTGGTGCAACAATAAGAGTGCCATCAATCTCGGCAAAGATCCATTTCAACATAAACATAGAAAACACATCGAGCTATGCATGCACTTCATCAGAAAGCTCATTTATGATTGAGTTATTGAAGTTCTCTTTTTCCCTACAAAATATCAAGTTACAGACATTTCCACAAAGTCTCTTACAGAAAAGAAGTTTTCAAAGATTCAATCTATGCTAGGAGTTCAGGAAGTTGTCATTAAGGGGGGATAGGCCCTAATACCTCCTTCCTTCTCCTATTTTGTCACATTTGTAAATAATTCAATCCTATCCCAAGTTGTTCTTAAGGGGGGATGTTAGGATATTTGGACACTTAGGAGTTATTTAAGATAAACTTGGTCTAATGTGTTGTTACGTAAAATTTTGTTTCTTAGTGTGTTTCTTTAGTATGCATTAGTATTCATTTGTAGTTAGGTAATCTGTTGGTTACGATATGTTCCTGACTTAGAGTGATCCAATGGTTCATATTCTCCTTGATATTAATGACTACATTGATCCATGGATTAACACCTGATTGGTCCATGATCTCTATTTAAAGGGCATGGAGGGTCATTTGTTAGTGATCTATTGTCAGAAACTCTCTTGTAAATATCAATGTAATACTTTTCTTTTGTATTAATTTTTTTTTCCAAGCGACCACGTTGGTTGGTGTCATGGATGTTTCCTGGTAGGGTTTTTACCATGTCAAAATATTGGTGTGTTGATCTTTGATCTGGTTGTGTGAGTGATTACTGAAGGTGTTCTCCCTTTATTAGAATACCTATGTTTCAAACATATTATAAAAATAGAAAGCATTGTTCTCTTTAGTGCACCTCAATTTCTTAGGAACATTGGAAGTGAATTAGTTGTAGGTGACAACTTGTGAAAACATGCATCCAAATGTATAATATGTCTTGAGTATAGATATTTTTAAACACTATTATTAAAACCAGAGAATTAAGATCCTTTAAATCACTACAAGGAGAACACCTTCTAGTGGAGGTTTTTGCAGAGGTTTTTAGTGGAAAAAAATTGGATATTTTTTTTAAAAACCTCCACTACAACCTCCTCTATTGGTTGTAGAGGTTTTAGCAAATGTTCTATATAACTAAAAAACATTGGGCAAGCAGAGGTTGTAGCGGCGGTTTTATTTTCGATGCATTTCTTGTTAAAACGCACCAGCGCGCTATTGAAAAAACCACACCGGTATATTAATATAATAAGCCGCATCAACAAGTAATATAATAAAAAATGCCTCGGACCTGAATATAATAAAAAAATGCACTGGTGCATTTATAGGTACTATGCATCGGTTCTGTCCTTTTTGTCATATGTAGAGCACTGATGCTCTTATAATTACTACACATCGATTACACATTCTTCTCTTATGATGTAGTGATGTGCTTTAGGATTTGTCCTCCCTGGTGTGATCAAGTTATAGTTAGTACTGACATGATTTAGTATTAGTATGTACCAGTGTAGTTAAGTTATAGTTAGCCCCATTGCGATAATTCGGAGACCCGATGCATTTAATATATAATGTTCCCTGGTGCTTCTTAATTAGTATGTATCAATATGTCGGCAACATTATTTTTAGTATGCATCGATCCATATAATATAGTAAAGGCACAGGTGCATAAATAATATTTAGCTTCATGGTGTGTATAATAAACATAACGCACCTGTACAATAAAAAAATTTAGTGCACCAGTTAATATTTCAAACATGAGCACCATACAATTTTGAAATGATAAATATTATTGTACGTTATATCGTTTACAGAACAATGTGTTCTCTAAATAGTACGTGTCAATGCATTATTATAATCTATATGTACCAAAGCATATGATTCATCAAAACACACCAATTTCTATATTATGGCTCTAGTGAGTTCAAAAGAATGCAATGCACTGATATGTATATACTTTAATTCATTATTTTTACAAATTTTCAATAAATTATTTCAAAATCAAATATTTTTTTATAATAATATTTCTTTTATATTTATGTTATTTCATTTCGATATAATGATTGCATTATTGTGTTATCCAAAAAATTAAACATTTTTTATTTGTATCATTGTAAATCATCCACATATTATTTATTCGGGAACACAACATTTTACAACATTTGACAATGCAATGAAATAAGAAAGCCACTTTATTATATATGAATAAGAGACTCATTAACATACAAAAAGGGGTAATATAAAGTTCTAGTACAATAATAAAATTTCAACCAATTTGTAATTGTTACACTTATTGGTAACATGTCCTCATGCAATTGGTACAATATGTCAAGTACATTAAACAAAATCTCTGATTTTCAGAGACAAATATTCCAAAACATACAACTTGCAGTAACATTAATTTATATTGATAGTCATTCATCAATTGAATTGTTAACATTGTTCTAGTTATGTGCATGCCTCATTTCTTCAACATTTGTAGGTGATATTGTACTTTGTTTTTTTAACATAATTTTTTCTTGATGATCGTCTTGTTTTTAATGGTCTGCCCCTTCATATTTCATCTACAAACATAGAAATAAATTGTAACAAGTATATATATATATATATATATATATATATATATATAGTAGAATATACATGATTGTGTAAATAAAAAAACATACCTTAGCACCAAGTCATTCATAAACAATACACATTCTTTTGAATCCATGCTTCATGAATTCTCTCAAAATCTCTGTTGATGTCTGCATTCCATACTTTGTTTCCTACATGTTTAATCCGACATGACAAAGCATAGTCGGTATAATTAATATAAAGTTTTCTTGTTTTTTCATTAATTATAAAACAAGGAAAGTTAAACAACATATCTACTTACAAATTGTTCAATTAAACTTTCATTCTTCAACATACTCTCACAACCCATACTTAACCCATGTTTTATCAATTCATGGGGTGGATCCTCTTTGCATGTTAGCACCTAGAAGACATGGAAAAGTGTAAATTAATTATTTAAATATAAACATCACAACAAACATGAAATCTTAAGAATGGATGAAAACATAAATACTCACAAAGTTTGTGATCAACCATTTTATTCCTCATCATCCTATCTTATGTGATGAATGGATTCTATTTTTTTTTTCTTTTTTCCAACAAAACAATTGAAAATTAGTATTTCACATGATACTTAAATTCAATGGACATAAAAGAAAAAAAATGATTACATACCTTTGATGGACATTGTAGTTGGAATGGCTCCTCTTGCAACGAAATTATGTTCATTTGTTTTAACATCTTCTTCTACACTTTTTTGGGCATCCCTACCAACATGTCTTCATTTTCCCCTTGTTTGTCCCTTGGAATTTTCAAAATCTCCCTGGAAAAAAGAAGATATAAAAACTATTATTTATTTAAAAAATAAGATATCGATGCATATATTAAGATAATTCACACAAGGGCATTAAAAAAACTTGCAGGAATTGGTGTGTCATACATGCATATATGCATCGATATAGTATAACAATGTTGTTGCAAAATTGAAATTATTTTACAATTTTTTATGGTCATTTGGTGCTATATGAATTAAGAAAACACATCTTCCTAAGTACTATTTTTTACGCATAGTCAAGCACTAAATAAATTTAAGAAATGGCGATTTCCAAATAAAACATTAATTTTTTCATTTAACACTCAACAATGTGGTTTGTAAAAATGTGCCCTGGTGCGTATTTCAGTAAAATGCGCACCACCGACTGCGAAAAAGGATTTTTAATAATATTTCAAATTGAAATAAAGTGGTGTTGCTTACAAAATACGATCTTGTGCGCTTATTGTGTACAAAGCGCACCATTCACCGTGAAGGCATTTTTTAAAACCAAAAAACTGACAACGACATGGCATTTTAGGATCCAATGCAATGAGCGGTTTCATTGCAATGGACATGAAACACCCATATATAAATAACCAAAACCTATAAAGAAATTGTGCTTAAAAGTGATTCTTCTTGTGAAATATAGAAGGAGAAAACAAAAGAACAGTTAGGAAATTAGGGCTTCCAATATTGAAGGTAACGTTGAAACCAATTTTTTTTGTTTGGGAATGCACTAAAAATTGGTTGAATCAAACATGAAAATGATTAAGATGATTAATAGAATGAAATCATATACCTGAAATTTCTCCTTTGCATATATTTATGTCGTCTACAATACTCCCCCTCAAATTTGGCTCTTAAAAAAAAATCCACCCACTCTGAAATCTTTGTTGATAAATATGTGTTGCACAAATACACTCTCTAAAATTTGGAAAGCAATAAAACAATGAATAGGGTTTTATTTTATAAACACAAAAACTCAAATTCTCACTCATTTTTTCAGTGTATATTTTGGTGCATTGATGATAAATGTGTGTGTTGTTTTATTTTCATAAGTTATGGTTTTCAGTACGCTATTTCATGCATAGTGCACCAATGCGCTATTTTGTGCATAAATCATCGATGCAATATGAATAACACACCTATTTATTTTCATAAAAAATTTCAAAGTATTGATAGTAAGAACATGCTATTTTTCTAACTTGTTTCAGTCGGTGCGATAGACAGTTTGAAATGAAAAGGTGCAACGTATACTTAATAATGCACCGGGAAAGTGTGTAAGTAATAATGCACCATAAGACAGATACATTTTCATAATGCAAATGAAAACATCTGTATTTAAATTTTGTGGAGGTTTTTCTTTATGGAGGAAATCACGAATGTTATCAAGTTATAGAATTTATTATAAGTTATTTTTGAAGTTGGATTGTTATATGCTACCCAAGATGATGGATTTTAGCTCAAATGCAAGAAAAATAGAGTTATAATTGTTGGAATACTAAGAGGGGGGGTGAATCAGTATTAGAGAAATATAATCCTTTTTAACCATATAATCCAAGTGTTATATCAATGCAGCATTATCATCCAATAACTGCAGAATAAATAAGCAATGAACAAATGAACAATCATACACATAGATAGTGCATCAGTGTTTTACGTGGAAACCCAAAGCGGGAGAAAACCACATAATTATTTTTCTTATATGTCTTGAAGAATTACATTCATTGGAAGAACCAACTTCCTTTGTTTTCTAGCTATAATTGGAAGGAGGCTCCAACCCCTTAGTTTCTCAGGCTACAACCTGAGGGAATCTCTAACTCCCCAATTCTCTGGCTACGACTAGAAGGAGGCTACAACCCCCTATGTTCTCCGACTATAACCGGAAGGTGGATACAACCACCTATCCTTTCCCCATATAACTTCCCTAAAGTAGAAATAGAATGATGGAACCACTATCACACTATCACTATGAGATATATCATTGTACAACTGTATCAATCTGTACCACTGACCAACATCCAACCTGTAAAACTACCATGTAATCAATATGTACCTGAATTGAACATGCATCAACAAAATACAACAGGTACGCGACTTGTAGTGCTGCAACATGCATATGTATGCACCTTATCTGTTATGCAGCCCACGTGTGTATGCGACCAAACTGTTATGTAACCTGAGTATGCCTTTTGAAAACTAGGGTTTTCTTTCTTTTGAGAACTTCTGACCCTATGTAACTTCTTTCACATAGATCTATAGCCTGTCATTGCATCCAGACTATAATTGTACCCTGTGCATGCATCTTTATACATAACCTTTACCCAAAGAATATATAACTCTCTCTAGTCATGTGCCATATAGGTGTGTGTAATCATGAACAAGTATAATAACCCTCACATGATCTAGTCATCAAACCCTTTATGATATTCAGCCTCTCAATACATCAACCACTTCATAAATACAATCTCTCAATCATGTACCAAAAAAAACCTTATCCATATGACAAGAAATACAAGATGTGCCTCAACAAGAAGTATCAATGATAAATATACCAACACTGTATTTCTGTAGATATGACTTATGCAGAAGATCCCATGCAACCACTAGTCTCTCTATGGAGAATCCTCAAATCTCCATAACCATTTCATATACATACATCAAAATACAACTATTCACATAAATAAGACATACCTTTTGAGCCAATGGAGTATTGTAGACCTTCCTGGGAACTTGATCTCAGAATCTAGAACCTCTGTATCTTCATCTTCTCATGTTTCCATGGATTTATCAACATGTACGCATCCTATACACTGCCATTTTGTGTATTCCTTAGTATGTACGCACCCTATACACTGCCAACCCACGTACACCTCAATATGTATGCACCCTATACACTGCCAACCCACGTACGCGTCAATATGTACGCACCCTATACACTGCCAGTCCGTGTACGCCTCAAAAAATAGGGTTTTTTTAGTATTCATTGTAATTCTGATAATTTCATCGTTAACCCTTCGTACTACCTCAAACTTTCGCAACTTCAGATGTATCAATGAGTACTTGCAATAATCCTCACACAACAAAAGGTATTCAATGTGTTCAAGTGTAATTAAATGAGAGAGCCTTGCCTCTTATTTATACTTTCATGTAGTATTCTACTTTCCTTATTTTAAGGAGTTCTACATCAACTTTATTATTTAAATAATTTCTTTGCAAACACTTTGACTTTTTGGGGCTTCTAGATGACTCATGAGGGTCCTCCAACCTCACATGGCTATAACTCTCTAACCGTGAGGATTTATGTGACATTCCACATACCACCATAAATGACATGAAAAGCACTATCCATCTAGGATATTTTCACTGACAAATTCACTGACCTTCATATCATTATTCCAAAATTAAGCATGGGTTCTCTAACCATACTTCTAGGATAACTTAATCCGAAAACGTCTTCCCGTGAGGGCTTTCACCATAAGGGGACTAGTTTGGAGTTCATCCATTTGTACTTCTTATCAACCATGACAAGACAATACTGAGTCATATTTACATCAAACAAACTTGGTTCCATTACCCAAACCTTTGTGCTACCAAAATTTCTTCAAGGGTTGACATCAATGACAACCAACCTTAATCAACAATAATATCAAATGGCCAATTATTTAGATTCCAACATCGCCTCATTCTGTATCTTTGGAACTCCTTCAATTTCTCTCACGTCGATTGTAGTATGTATAGATTTGATTGATAATTCATTTATCTCATTGAATTTATGTTATGTATTATGTATTATGGTGTATTTTAATAATTGTTCATTGAGTTTTGCAGGATCAAGATTCAATATCGAGTTCAGATGCTCAATATATTCTCATGCTTCCAAAATTTTGTAAGATCTTATCAAGAGAAAGATAATGAAAGAATATGTTTGATGAAAATGGGCAACTTATTTACCCAATCAATCCTAACATTCCATCTTCCAACAACTAGTCTGGGTCAATGATATTACACCGTTAATGTGATCTCTTTTATGTAGAAAACCCCATAGGGCGTAAGAAAAATATGTTTGACTAATAGTATTTTTGGATTTTCAATGGAGATAATGTAAATTTATTTCTTAATTTGACATTTGTTTTGTAATGGGGTCGGTTTCATGTTCATTATTGGGAAGAACATGTTCATGATCATAATAAGTGTTTGGTATAATATTTGAACGTATTAAAATAATTTATTTACTAATAATATCAATGTAATGTTCAATATTTTTACAATAAGGATTTTGATGACGAGTGACCTATCTACCATCTACCATTGCACCCCACTATGATGTCAAGTCGTGAACTTGTTGTTAAATCAAAATAGCTCAGAGAGGAAGCATACACAAAATGGTTGAAACAACCACCTATTCAATTCCCACTACGTCATGAGTCACCAATTCAAAACCTCGATAGTAACAATACTTCTTCACATGTTGGGGATGAAGGAAATTATATAGAGGTTGGTATGGATGATTTATTGCAGGATGCCCAAGCCATGGAGGGAATGTTGTTAGTTTCATTCTAGAAAAATGAACTAGGAGATAACGTTGTTGTCATGGATTATTTTAAGGATGGAAATTTATTTTAAAATGTAGAAACCTTGGCGAATCTTACTAATCCTCATATGCCAACTATAAATGATTGGCAATATTTTTGTAAAAATATTCAAATTTCTAAGGATTTTATATAGTTTTTATAAAATTTTGGCGATTTTTAAGGTAAAATAATTTTATCCTATAGAATTTGGGCGAATCATTTTTAAAATAGTGAATCGTGATTTTGGAAAAACCATGGAAAATTAGCCCATGAGCGAAATTTATCCGCTAAAATCATCCCTGGTTGTTGTTGTAGATACCTTCTACAAAAACCTGAAATATCCTTCAACCACCCCTCTATTTGGTCTAGTACATGAGTCTGCAAGATCTACCTAACTAGGGACAACAATGTTACTGTACAAATTGAAATCAATTTATGCTATGCCAGGCACGTATTTCATGACACTTTTGAGGTAACTAACCATTAAGTCCCCTAAATTTTTAAGGAATCTTGTCATGCAATGAAGGAATAAAATGGTTGATTTTATTCATGCTTAATGACAGTGTAAATTTATATTTCCCATTAATTGCAGGTTATTCAAAGATAAGGTACTTACGAGTGATAATCACTTTCCCGATAGCTCTGTAGAGGAAAAGAAAATGTTAAAAATGTTGGGTGTTGAGTACATATCATACCATGCATGTCTAAATGATTGTATTCTATATAGAAACACATATGCAAACAAATACATATTTCCATATTGTGGGCATAACAAGTACTATACATCAAAAAACAAGGATAAGGAACATGGTCCTCCTCACAAGATATTGAGGCACACGGTTATAATTCTAAGGATTCAAAGGCTCTTTCATTGCAAACAATTATCCATATTGCAAGGGTGACATGCTTCACATAGAAGTGAGCCAGGAGTTATGTGAATCCTAGAAAATTCAATTGCCATGAAGTATGTAGAGGATACATGTCATGATAAATTCAAGGATGAAGAACAGAGCCTCCAATTGAGCATAGATATTGATGGATTTAACTT
>SNQJ01S0041877.1:11075-28079 GCA_010110895.2 Picea sitchensis
AATAACCTTAGGAAAAGTAAATCTTAGGTGTGTGTGAAGTAACTCCAACATAAGGGTGTACCTCATGTTGGGTATTCATCACACCTTGGTGTGGAATAGGGTTTTTCAACACGACCGGGGTGGTTTTTACAAGTACTTTTGTGGGGCTTGCTAAGGGGCAGGAGATGCTGGAGGACATGGCGTGTTCATGGATTCTTTCATCCGTTTGAAGTCAACAATTTGGGGGCAATGGTGAGTATAATTTCCATACTCACCGCAAAGAGCGCAAGGGAAGTTCGTCCTGAGGTTGTTTTTGTTTTTCTTCCCTTGGATTTTGTTGTTATTGTCCCCTTGGGGGTTCTGGTTACCATGATTATGGTTGCCCCCAACGGGTTGGTTTTTTTGGGGGTTGTTTCCACCTATTCCCAGGTTATTATTGTTTCAGTTTTTTCCTTTATTCTTGGCATTATTCGACTGATGGGATGGATTTTCTGTATTCAACTGTTCAAAAGTATGAAGTTGATGAATGGGAGAGGGATGAACAAATTTAACACAGACATGTGGTTGTCCATGTGGAGGAGAAACTAGCTGTGGAGGACCAGGAAATGGAAAGTATAGATTATTTTGTGGAAATGATCTGTAGGGTGCATTGGAATGTGAAGCGCTTTCACTAGTGCCTAGGTTATAGGTTGAGGTAGAAGGGGAACCTGAACTTGGTTGAGAGGCCGGATGCATCATGGGTGCCAACGAGGGTACACTCATGGGTGGGGGGGGGAGAAAAAGGATATGACTGTTTGTAAGGGAGTGAAGGGTAATAACATGGCCCTCCATATGGTTGTGGATATTGAGGTGTCCCATACATAGGTGGTGGTTGGCTATAAGGGTTGTGGTGTGTCGTAGTACCAATAAACCCATCTGCAACATGAGACATTCCAGTTTTGTCCTAGCCAAATGGTATGGATCTGGGTGAATCAAGTAACATTTTGATAGGTAACCTGATTGAGAATATATAAGGTTGAACTATTGGGCCTTGCTAATGGCTTCCTCTTCGGACTGAGGAAAAGTGGATGCTACATCTTTGGAAAGTATAGAGACGAGTGATTTTAGAAACCAATCGAGGCGTTGTTCTTTGGTGGTTTCTTCTTTTCATAAACTACATCACCGACGCCATTCATGGATGTGGTCGGAAATATGCATAGTTGATGTTTGTTTTCACTAGGAGATCATTTCTAAACCAGTGTCGTGACGAACTGGTAGTTGAAAAAAGGGCAAAAAGGATTTGGCCAAGGATTCAAAAGTCACATGGGACCCTGATTTTTCGTCCACATACCATTTGGTTGATGGACCAGTGAGTGTTCATTGAAATAACCTTGAGAGGATGGAGTCATCCATGATGTTTTTTAAAGAGAACCATAAGTGGAAGATCATAACATGGTTGATGGGATCTTCCCCTGGTTTTCCTTCAAATTTTGGAATATATGAAGGTAGTTTGGTAGGCATATTGGACCATGTGGGGTCATGTAGGATGGGATCATTTGTGAGTTTAGTTAAATCAAGAATGTTGAGAGACACCAAGTATGACATAGGTGGATTTGGTGGATGATTAGTTCTAGTCATTGTGTGAGCAGGTAGTGGATCTGACCCTTGAGAAGGATTTGGTGGGGTTGTACTTCTCCCTTGAGAATAATTTTTCCCTCTGCCTCCTTGTGAAGGAGAGATAGTGGATGGATTTCCTTGGGAATTGGACCCAAGCAAAGTGGAACCAAGTAAAGCTGACCCCAAAATAGTATCACTCACGGTGGTGTGAGATGGTTGATCCGGTGAGTTGGCAAGACTAGGGACTCCTCCTAGAATAGGAGGGAGGTTTTTCAAGCGTCTGGAACGATGGGGATTATGTGGGTTCCCTATGATGTCCGATTAGCAAAGTGAATGTGTGAAAATGGTGATGAGAGAAATAAATGAAAAAGATATTTGTATAATTTGGAACTTCACAAGATAATATAACTCACAATAGCATGTAATTTAATGAGCATCATACATAAATCAACTGTAAATAAGAAAACACATTAGTAGGTGGATTTTGTCTGCGTGGGGGAAAAAATAAAACAAATTCTCATGTCTTAAAAGATGTATCGTCCTTACTCTCAAATAGCACTGGAACTTCCAAGAGAATTCAATAGTGGGGTTTGAAGCCACTGGAAGAGGAACTAATGAAGGATGAAATAATCAGTTCTATTGAGGGGTAGAGGGTGCATATCTCAAAAGAGTTGGTGTTATAGCAAGATTTTCCTCACCATTGTTATCTTGCATAGAGGGCATTTTTCCATTTCCCTTTGTAGACTTATCATCCCCTTTTGATGAATCTAGAGCTAAAAATATACATTTTTCGACATATACGCTCCCTATCTGCCATGCAAGATGCTTATATGATTGCGGATCCACTACAACCCGTGTACATCGGGATTTGTGCTAGAAAATACAAAATGAGGTCGGGTTTCCATGTCACAACAAGCGATCTTTTATCCTCATCCGTCCATATACTGGAAACGTTCTGACTCAACCCTTCAGTTGCATCCTAAAGGATATAAGAGCACAATTTCGACCTATGGAAAATAAGGAGAAAGCATTCAACTTTGAGAGCAAAGTTACTTTGGAGAAATTTCTTCATATTGAGTCTGCATCCCTCTATCCCTCAAGTATGAACACAATGTTTATCTCCCAAGCTCNAGTGGCTGATTAGTTTCTTGACTTAGGTATCTCATAGGTTACTTGCAGGGGTTATTTTTCTTGTATCCTGAGTCAGATAGGGGTCAGACATCACATAGCCTTTATGGAGGATTACCTTTCTAGGGGGATCTAGCTGACTAGCTGTAAAGCCTACGAGGGCCCTTATAACTGATTTTGTTACCTCCACACTTTAGTAGGCAGTCTCAGGTCCCTCTTGGATGAGACATACCTTCTTTAGCGAGGGAGGCCACTCAACCACTTTAGCCCATTTGCATGCATATTGGTCGTTTGACCTTTTGGTATGCTCTTTGACTACTAGTCGACCTTAGGTGTCTATTTTGGGTTTCATAATTATGGACAGTGGAGTTTCTTTTTCTCCCTCATTCAATGCTACCCACCCCATGATACCTGCTAATTTCATGGGGATGGACCCTTCCATTTTTTACAATGGTATGCAGAACTACAACGCTGAGTCCGTATCTTGGGTATCTAGCCATTTTTCTGTTGATATGCCTTCCCCCGTGCAACCCTCTCCCTGGCCCACATATATGAATCCTAGCATTGGACCCAGGGGCACCATGGCTCTGATGCCTACTTCTTCATTTGATATGAGTCATGTCCCCATGGGAGGTTGGAACCTTCCCCCCTATGGATCCAATACTAGCTATGCTCTTTCAGGAGCCAGTACTCAGATGGGTACTTATCCCACTTATTACACCCCACCCATGTATCTTTCATCCGCCATGTCATTTCCTTCGAACAATTTTTCCATGACAGGTCCTCAATTACCACCAGGTCTTTCATATGGGGAGAATCAATTTTATGGTTCATGCTACCCTCTTTATGGGACCCCTTCACAAGGGGGCAACATATATCCTCACTAGAATAATCTTGATCCTACCTTGATCTCTTCACAGACCTTAGTGACGATGCCCGTCCAAACCTCTTGGGACCATTTTTGCGTGAACCAACACCTTTTTGGGCTGGGGCAAGAGGTACACCAAGATCCTACCTGGATTGCAATTTTTTAGAATCAATATTTCCCTAGACCATGGAATCAAATGCCACCATCTATCACCATCCCAGTCACTGTCAGTCATATTGGTGCTCCATCACCAACCTATGCCAGTCATGTCATAGATGGGTCAACTTCTTCTACAAACTATGTCGACAACTTGCCCCCAACCTCTACCAATTATGTTGGGGACACCGTTCTTTTTTCCCCAAATCATAGCCATGTCATGTCTATCGCCTCTATTCATCATACAGGAGATGACTCTCTTTCCCTTGCTAGTTACATCGAGAAGCCTAGATGCCTCAGATGTAACCTAAATTCCTTTGCAGGACTTGCAAAGGAAGTCACCTTACTCGTTTGTGTCCATTTATTTCCAAGATACCAAAAGCGTGGGGCTCACCCAAGAGCCCTTCAAATTTTGAGGCATCCATGGTTTCTCCTCACACCACTTCTCCCTTGATTGTCTCGGTGGTTCCACCGATGCAATATTCTCCCAACCTCACCCCCTTTGTTAAAGGTGGAGCGTCTATTGACCCTGTTACTATGCATCCTCTTCAACCTATAATTGAAGAAGTGGCCACACCAGTGCAATCTATGGCCAACCCTACTCTCCCTTAAGAGAATGATGCACCTTTAAGTCATGTCATCAACATTCCAAATCCTCCCCCTTCTGAATGAGAGAGATTTATTCTTCCCCTGAATGCTCTCCCTCCAAGTCCTAACAAGGTTCCCTTCGATTGGGATGACTGATGGGACATCCCATCCCCCCACCTATGTCTTTTCCATTAAGAAAAATTATTCAAACCATCACAAAGACTGTATCCTCCAATAGAACCTTCTCCTCCTTGACTTGGAAAGAATTGGGTTTTCCCAATATTTTGTCATCTATCTGCAAGGTACTGAATTTCGGCAGAAGGCTGGGATGGGAGCCTTGGCCTCCCCCTTTACATGTTGATTAGAACAGCAAAAACGAGTCTCAGTTAAGCTCTTTTCTGACTCGTCTAAAAACTCATGAGTCCCTTTCACGCTCGTTAAAGTTGGATTTGAAAGGTCACGAGTCTTAGTTAATCTCTTTTCTGACTCGCTACCAAAAATTGAAAACATTGCTGAGTGAACTTGTCTTTTTCACACTCGTAAATTGGATTTGAAAAGACATATATTTGGCACAAGTTTACCCCTTTTTCACACCAAGTAGACTAAAAGATATAAAAAAGGAAATTTTTTGGCGTTAAGTTGTGATTGCATCTCATGCCCTCGCTTGTAGTATTGATCCTTTAGTCGGTTCTTGCTTTGCATTATAAACTGTTGCCTAAGAAGTTTGCATCCTCAACCAAGCAGAGCCTTGTTTATATCCTTCACAATTTGACACCCTATACCCTAGAGGCAACATCACCCCGAGTGTCCATCTCTCTCATGAATTCCCTTATATTAAGAATAGGTACATTCCACTGCTGGAACTAGTTTTGCTTACTTGCAACACTCGTTCCCTCCTCTGTGTCATAGCATTCATTTGTTATGAAAAAACAAAAAAAGATGGGTAGGAAGGGAGTACTATATTGTAATTAGCAACATCATGTCACCTTTGAATAGAGCACAAAGTTATTGAGTCCTTGTGTCATCATAATTTTGGGTTTAGCGTGGCCTTAGGAAATTGATCTCGCTACAGAATTTTCTCTATCGACTGGTTACTCTTCCAGTCCCTATAGAGAACATTATGGATGCCTCCTACATCTAATTGTCACATCATTGAGTCCATGCTGTCAGATTCCACCATATGTCTCATGCTCTTTTTCAAAGGACGTCTATCAACCTTTGTCAGCCACTCCTCAGAAATCTTGACTCCGCATGTCGGACATACCCTCCATTTTGTCTCAAAATCACATGATATTTTGGTCTTATCATGCACCCTGGCTCTACTTTAATCATTGGTAGGTCACCTTGAACCCAAAAATCGACACTTCATCATTGGTCGTTGACTGGGTGGTTTCCCTTGTGTTCGATGACAAGACATTTATTCACACTTTGGGATTCATGTAGTGTCTTGGATGCCATTAGCCTTATTGGTGGTTTCCTCACCTTTGTCAGCAATTTTTCATCATTGGATGTTATTCATAGGGTCTTTTTCATGTACCGCTTGAATTTGGCACATGTCGAATACGCACAGGGTCGTTGGTTCATGAACATGTTCTTCGTTCGATCTCCACCAAATCATGAAGCTCCTGCTTTGTTCCTCGTTCTAACTTATGAGAGATGCCTCAATGCTCTCCTTTTAGTGGGTCTCTTTCCATCGAATTCAGCTCATTTATTCTGGATATGGGACCTAGATTTTTATGAGTACCTTGAGGGTTGCATTCATTGGTGGTAGGCTCTCTCTCCATTGATAGATGGGAATAAATCAATGTCTCCTGATCAATGGATTTCTCAAGTGTTCAACATCAACTCCTCTTTTCACGCTTGTAGAAATTTACTCGGTGACTTGATACCTACTTTCATTATTGGTAGGTTGTCTCGCATTTGTTAACGGTATACCTCAATGACTGGTAATCAAACAATGTCTCATCGTGTTCAACCTCAACTCATTTATTCACATGATGTAGACTTTCACCCTTGGAGGATAGTGTAGAAGACTTGAAGACATCACTATGTGGCTGTAGCTTTCCTGAGTTGTTGCTTCCCCTTCATTGGAATAGTACCTATTTGACTTCATTGATCATGGGAGATCATATTGTACTACGTGGTATACATATATCTTCAGATTGATTTTGAGACTGGTTTCACTGAGCCGTGTTCGTGACTATGATATTTTTTGGCATGTAACCGCATTTGTATTTGCCTATTCATGGCCATGAACACTTGTTTGGTATATTTTTCACATGGATCTCCATTGTATTCTTGGCAACTATGTATGCAAAGTTAGTACATAATCTAATGAGTAATTGAGTTCGTCCAGCTGGTTCTCTACCACTCCACTTCTGGGTTATCTATAATGTATTTCAGCCATCGCAGATACTCCTATGATCTTACACATTAGGGGGAATCTGTTATAGCAAGATTTGCCTCATCATTTCTATCTTGCACAGAGGGCCTTTTTCCATTTCCCTTTGCAGACTTATCATTCCTTTTTGATGAATCCAGAGCTAAAAATATACATTCTTCCGCATATATTCTCCCTAACTTCTATGCAAGATGTGTATACGCTTGTTGATCCACTACAGCCCGCGTACATCAGGATTTGTGCTAGAAAATAAAAAATGAGGTCAGGTTTCCATGTCACAATACCTAGTTGGAGACCTAGTTGGAAGGAACTTGGTTTCTTGGTTTCGAACCATGCCGACACGGAAGTTTGTATCATTGTCACTTCTGCTGATCAATTATTAATAGAAATACTCCTTTCCCTTCCTATTGATATCTTGCAAATATATGATTAATATCCATGGTCGTGTTTGTAATGTTTATTAATGGATTATGCTATCTGATGTGCTAACCCGCTTTTATATTATCACTGTATACTTTCTCTGCTTGTTTGTTGAGAACTCCTTGTAGGTATAAAGCTTTGGGTCAAAGTTCTCAATGGTGGAACATCATCAAACGTTGGATTGAGGTAGGCCTATTTCTTATATTTCACATTAGTTTATATAGCATAGGTTGGAATTGAGTTTATTTCTGCAGTCATATCTGTCTGTTGTGGTTTACCCTTGGCCATAGAGAGTTTTTCCCTTGTAACAACTAGCGATATTTCTCAATAGCCACAAAAGATATGATCAAGGTGCAATTGCATCCCACAATTTCCACCTGGGTTGATGTCCTAAATTTGGTCACTAGGTACCTCGGTCAAAGTGCAACATTTAGATTTTCGGCTTCAGAAATGGGTCATGGGTTGGATCCCTTCCAAGAGTTGGGTGACTCAAGGGGGGATGCACAGAACAACTGGACCTTGTCCTTCAAACCTTCATGGGTATCTCCCTTCATTATGGTGTAGGAACACTTGACTTGGAGGATTTGAAAGTTCCCTATTTGTCAACTTCTAATGTTTGAAAATGTGAGAATTGGATAATGGGGGGTTATTTTGATGCCTACCCTCGATATCCTACCCAGACTAAAAATTTCTTTTGGAACCTCCCGTGGAGGAAAAACTAGTGAGTTTTTATAAAAAAATTAGATGTGGTGGGCTGAGAGATTGGGGGTGTGAACCAATCTCGCTTGAATTAAGTGGGTGTGGATAATTTCCAAAGAAGTAGTGGAGCATTTCAGAATTCCTTTGGAGAAAACCTACTTCAACCTCCACAATTCAAAATGGATATTATGTGAGTGAGGAGTGACTTTGTGTGTGAGAAAGTGAAAAAAAAAAGTGTGCCAAATTTTAATAAGTTAGGTGTGAATTTGTAACACGTGGACTTCCTATGGTCCTTACAAATCCTTGTTACCTATCTTACTAAGTGTCATTGGTACAACCTTGCATAATTTTAAAATCCCCAAAGAACTAGCATGTGGAAATATGGGTCCTTACCAATCCTTTAAACTCCCTAATGTTGTTTGAACTAAGAAATCTTGAAAAATTGTCCTAGATTGCAAGCATGTGGGCATGTATGGGCCCATTACTTTGATCTTTAGACTTCCCTAGTGATGTAAACTAAGAAAGAAATTTCAAGAAACTATCCTAAGTTTGCAACATGTGGGTATGTATGGGACCTTACAACTTTAGGATGATTGCAAAAGAAACTAAGAGGATCCCTAGGGGGGATTTGTCCTCTCCTAAATATTTTTTGTTAAAGGCGATGAAATGTCCCTTTAACCACCTTTCTGATTCTCAAGATCACTCTATGGTGCGAGAGACGAGCATACTCAATGATCAAAGTTAATTTATGGTCCCAATGTAAGTGTTTTTATATGTAATAGCAATAATCTCAACTTAAATTTTACAAACCAAACAAGCCATCCATGTGGAAACCAAAGAAAAAGAGGAGAATATTTGGTTCTTTTTACCCCCTAAGTGCCTATGTTTAGGTAACCTTTCATATTGGAAAGGAGTATAAGTGGAGTGCATGGGAATTACAAATTGCATGAAAGCAAGAATCTAAAGGCTAGGGGCCCTCAAATCATCACAAAAACCCTTACAATTTTGAAAATCTAGATATGTGCGCAGGTTACAATTATGACAGGTGTGAAGTGAGTGCACAGTGCACATAATGCATAGAGAAAAGAATATTGTAGCGTGCACAGTGTGTTGAGTGCATGTCTTTGGGTTGGAATATCCGCACACGTTTTGATACGCGTCGGGGGATTTTTTTTTTTTTGAGTGAAATTCTCCTCCTCCAACTCATAATTTTTCTTTTAAAAGGTAAGGTTGTGCTAGTTTTGGTACCTGCAAGAAAAATTGATTAAAAATAAGTGCTCTCTAAGCCCAAATAGGGTGGAATTTGATACTTTATCCCTAGTATGGTTGCCAATCTATTGCATCTGTTTCATCACTTGGGTGAGAAAAACAATGACACTTGCATACCTAGTTCGGCCTGCTAGACAAGACAAAAGTTCATGAGTGGGTTAAACAATCCAAACACATGTAATAAAAAAAGAAAAACAACTAAAAAAACTAAGAAAATTTAGAATGCATAAGAAACTTAGAACCATAAACAATCAACCAATGACCAAGATAATGCCACCAATGGATAACTATATTAGTTGGAAAAACACCGTAGAGAAAAATGAGGAGTTATGAGTCCCCTCTTCCTCCTTAGGAGGGCTCTTGAGTTCCCTAATGGAGAGCTCTTAATACAATGGAAGAAAAATGGCAAATGATGAAGAAAATCAATTCCTATTCCCTAAAGAGGTGAGTGGAATGGCCTATTGAAATGATGCTTGAATACTCCAAGTAGAAAAGAGGATTCTCAATCGAGAATTGAGGCAGCATAACAATACTATGAAGATATTGGTTTCTTAGTGCACCCATGGATTTCGTTTATAACATTTCTTCAAGGAAAAATATAATTGGTTCTTGGTTTGAACAAGGGGCCTTTTAGGGCACCCTTTGGTCCTCGACCAACCCCCCATTCAGATTTCTCTCATATATGGAGGTCAAATCAGGTTGGGATCTGGTCCATAAGTGGTTGGGGCCCGACAAGAACCATAAATGTGTCTTTCACAGAAGTGCGCGACTTTTCTCATACACAGTTGTGCATTCGACGCATTGTGTGCTCTAAGGGGTTTGTTGGCCTGCACACTATGCACACACTTCCTTTAGTGAATTTGTGCATGTCGATTTTTACCCAATTGTATAGTTTTTGCCTTTTGAAATGCATTTTAGTGTTGCAGGTGGACTAATTGATGTTGGCATTGATGTATTTCTATAACCATTTGTGTGCAATGTTGCAGATAAAATTTCAGTGATAACAATGTGTTTCAAGATTTCCTGATGTAACCAGATGCATGTATTTCATATTTTCTGCTAAGTCTTCCATATTTCCATTTGATATTCTAAATGTTGATCTGAGACTATTGAAGCCTTGCTTGATGGTGTGTATTTTATGGAGGTTTTGTGTTGATATTTTAAACTAAGTGTCTCACCCATTTGGTACACATTGAAAACATTATTATCTTTAACAAATCTACAAGTTTCTAATGGGCATTAGGCTCACACCTACAACAGTCTAGGTGAGAATTCTAGTACTAGCACCCTCAACGGTGCAACCATGCCTCCTTGGGACAGAATAGAGTAGGTAAAATTTCTATTACCTTCCTATTTTCATTTTCATCCAATCAAATTTACAATTTAGCTTGAAATTTGACATTTTTTCAATTTTGTGTGGTGCGCCTCAATGATTCATCTCTCCTCGAATCAGTGTGTATTGTGTTAAATACACAATGAGCACTACCACCGGTGCATCTATATGTGTCCGCATTGATTCCATTCAAGCTAGCGCACCACGACAAATTACCAAAAAATAAATCAATGTGTCCTTTGGAACACCCCGACGCCGGTGAAAAATGGGATTACACCTGCATCAGAGCATTACACTTCATTAACCGCACCACTTGCTCAATGATATACAAAATTTAACCTAGTGATGCACCAAGTTTAATCAATCTCTTCAGGGCATACCTGAAACATAATGCTCCAGAGAGTCAATGCTTAAACACAATGGCATACTTTATAATAAATTTATATGCACTGAATAAATCACACTAGTGTCGTTGCATATTACGCCTCATAACACTTAAATTTCCAAAAGTGCACTGAAGTAGGGTAAATTAAAAAAAAATCACTAAACATATTTTCATTGTTATAGTGCATCTCGTGCTTCCAAACTCTCAAGCAAGCACTAATGCTCAAATTTCTTCCTAAGACACCATGTTTCCAGTGCTCTACACCGACTTGAATAACTCCATTGGTGGATTCCACACATTTCCAAATTTTGGAAATTACCAAAAAAAATCATTTCATCTCAATGGTGAAAACACACCTCCTCAAGACATAAGAGAACATGTAAATTATTTATTACCTTCCTATTTTCATTTTCATCCATTCAAAATTACAATTTAGTTTAAAAATTGTGATTTTATTTTTTTTTAATTTTGTGTGGTGCACCTAAATGGTCTAGCTTACCCTGAAGTGGTGCATAATGTGTTAAATAAAAAATGAGGATTGTCGTTGATGTGCTGCATAAATGTACGCACTGGTTCTGTTCATTCAATCGCACTGCAATAAACTATTAGAAACAATGTGGTGCGTCCTTCGAAATGCCTCGAAATCAGGGAAAAATGAGCTTCTACCTGCACTGACATATTTCACTTCATTAACTGCACCACTATCTCAATGATATATAAAATTTAACCTAGCAGTGCACCAATTCTAACCAACAACATTGGGGCATGATCAAAAAATAATGCCTTGGTGCGTTAATGTTCAACACATCGCCATACTTTATAAAAAACATACGTGCACTATACTTCACTCAAATAATGACACTTCTAACATAGCTATTTATAAAATTTAAAGTAGCGGTGCAACCATTGTAATCCAATGCACTGATACTGTATACAAAAACACACTGGGACATATATTTCGGGATTTTTCATAGCGGGGATCTCATTGGATGACTCGCTCTTAGTTATCTATCCTTTACAACCTGGTGCATTCTTCAAAACTCCCCAAAACAAGCACACAATGAGATTCTACCGGCATTGGCACATTTCACTTCATTAACTGCACTACTGTCTCAATTTTATATGAAAATTTAACCTAGATGTACACCAATTTTATCCAATCGCACTAGTGCGAAACCCAACACATAACTCCCCGACATGTCAATGTTCAAACACACCACCATACTTTATAAAAAAAATGCATGCACCGAATAAATCACATCAGTGTCGTTTAACATTACCCACCGATACACTTCACTTAACTAATGACACCACTAATACAATTATTTATAAAATTTAACATAGTGGTGCAACCATTATAATCAAATGCACAATACTATATACAGAAACACACCGAGACATATATGGCCCAAATTTTCATAGTGGGGCATCTCATTGGATGCCTCGTTCCCGATGCTTTATCTTTTATAATGCACCGGGTTACAAAATGTTGGTGATCCACTATCATGGTGGTATCAATGCGTTAATAGTAACCCGTCACACCGCTTCAACTTTGATGATGTATTTTATCTTAGAGGTGCCCATTAGTCCACCAAACACATTGGTGTCATAAATACAATGTCACTGGTAGAAAACATGCTAATGCTATGGTAGACATGGTGCACGAGTGAATTCGGTTTAACAAAGGGCATCGTGGATTTGTGCGCTAGTAACAACACTGGTTCATCTTGTTAGCAAAGATGCACCACAATGCACCGCTTCAGAGCAGATAGTCCTATGTGATGCACCGCTTAGCAGTGATATTGTTTTGAGATAACGTACTGTTGACGATTAAAATCACAACGAGTTTTTTTTCTCCCACAAAGTATTGATAAAGCCTATTATTATAACCTAACAATATAAATAATAGCAGTAGGTGGGACCCTCTGTACATTGGGAGATAATATCTAGCTCTTATTTGATGTTGTGCCATTGTTCGACACTATTTACATGGTTGATGAGATCTTGTTTTCATTAGGGATGGATTGGGCTTATTATGTGGGTTCTAATTGCGACACTTGAATGATGGATAAGGCATGTTATGTGTTGTTTCTCCTTCTCTAGGATCTAATTCCATGTTATGATGGCCTATGTTATCCATTGTTATCATTGCTATATGTTCATGGATTCCTTACTGTGACACCTGCATAATAAACATGTTAGCAACAACACATAAGAGCAATTGAAAAGAAATAAAAGCAACCTAAGCAAAATGCAAAGGGAAGAGATCATACTATGCTCTTATGCTACATGCATTGAAATTTAAATGGTCATTGTTTACCCTAGCAATAAGCTAATAGTTATGTGATTTGTTGAGTTATATGGAACATGGTTGATTTATGTTATAAGTTGGATATGGATGAATATGATTATGGGTCGTGCTATTGGAAATTAGTGGGTGATGGTTTTGATACATGGTTTAATTGAATGATTTAATGGGAATCTTGCTCGTGTGTACTAAGAAATTAATTGACTGGGGGTGGAGGCGACATGCATTTACTGCACGTCACCCTTACTCTTTCCATTGGGTACCACCCTAGTCGGGATATTGTTCAACTGTGTTTGTTGTGGTTAGGCTCCAACTTTCAAGAAGAGAAAGAATCACTCAACCACCTCACATTTTTATGGTGCTCTTGGTTACATGTATGCCTTTTTTCCATCCATGAATTTGCTCTGGTTACGAAATATATAGTGGCTCAGTATGTATGGGTTTATGCTTTCCTTAAGTCTGACAACTGTGAAAATTGGTGATATTTTTCTGGAATTAATGGTTGGTGTGGGTTTCCTTGCAGCAATGTTAGATTTACATTTTTTCTGAGTGTTAAATACAATAAAGGCCTCTGTCATCCTTGTTGGTCTTGGTTAAAGGTTTTTTTATTCGGTCCAGATTGGTTGGTCGTCCCCATGTTTTCTTATCACTTTACCCAGTCGTTTGATTTTATGGGGTTTACTGGGTTTGAAACGCATTGTTTCAATATGCCTTGCTTCACGTGGGTATGAGTTTGTTCATGTTACTAACGTTGCGCAGTGGGTTGTGATGGTTTTTTTCCCAAAGGGATTGCTTAAGGTGACTGTTATTTCTCGTCCCTGTCCTATCTTAGCATTCTTGGGTTGATTGGGAAACCAATGAGGGCTATACCCTATGTGTTCTAAGTCTTGTTACAAGGTCAAAATGGAGCATGGATCCTCTGTTCATAGTCTCTCCTATCATGGGAATTGTCACCCTGTCTGTGAACACATTTTTGGTATACCTTGTGCATGCACCATTGGTCTCAGAGGTTCTCACCCAATGTTGGGGGTTGACTCCATGTCTCCCTATGTTGATCCACAGGGCCAATCTTTGATTACTCAAAGATCAATTTTGATAAAGGAAACCCATTATGTCATGCTAGATACATGGTCGATGGTTATGAATTGGTGATGCATTGTCGATAATGTTCTATTGCTTACTCGTCTCTGTTGATTATCCGTCCAGTATTTTGCTTATTGGTACTTAGTCACTGCAATTATTTATTATGATAGTCTAATTGATAAGCACAACATTGAAATTGGTTGTTTGAAGAATGGGGTTGATACACAGTACTTTCTTTTGCATTGAGATTATAGAAATGTTAACCCAACATTAGTTTACAATTGATTAATGATGCTTCGCGTGTGATGCATTGGTATGTGTGGTGTTCCTACATGATGAGTCAATGATTACTGTGACTATGTGTTTTTAATGGCCAAATGGTTATTGAAATCGGGATGATTATGGGCATTCCATCCACTGTATATGTTATGGTTATTTGATTGTGTCATCAGAGAGGGTCACAAGTTTCAAATATTGTTTTGATGCAATTTGATCAATTGTGTTATGATATCGGACATATCTTTGTTACCTCGTTATATTGATTGATAGCCCAACATTATGGATGTTTAAATGCAGAGTGGTTGGACCCTTACAGTCACATTAATACTATGTGATTCGTTGAATGGTCTGTGTATTCCAAGCACTATGTGATTTTAAATGATGATTGTTGTCTATGTGTTTAAGTGGCAAGTCAGGATCTTTGCAATTAAAATATGGATCATCGTGTTTGACTATCCACTATGTATGCTTAATGAATATCATGCATTTTAACAGTGATAGGCATGGGTGTTGTGGCAGTATGATCTCGTTACAATTTAATTGTAGATGGAATTGAGGGATTAAATCGGGCATGATTTCTATGTCTGTGTTGACGGAAGGTGGTTGATTTTTTATACTAAACAAAGTGGAATTAAGTGACTGGTTATTCATTTGGGAATTGTTTTGAATTATTAAATGGATAAATGAGAAGAAAAAAACTCCCCTACAGGTTGTGTGGAATGCATTATGTCTTGTTTGATGACACTGTGTTAAATATTTGATTTCAAACAGTCAGCAAGCTAATGTGCAAAATTGTTTGAATTGTGGACAGTAATTGTTTTTTGGGGTCATAGTGATCATTTGGTTGGTGTATTTCCTTTTACAGAATGGTTTTATGGATTACTTAATTAATTTTATGAACAATAACCGCTCTCTTTCCCTATAATTATTTCTCTTTTCGCTAATTACAATCCCATCGCCTTCCCACATTCATTTTTCACTCCCTGTTCTAAAATTTAATTATAGTCAAGAAGAATTTTGTATTGAAGCAGTTTAAAGTCGCATTTTCTTGGTTGGATTACAGTGATGTTTTATTTGGTTTGCATTACAGTTAATTGTTTTTGGTCTTTGAGTAGTAACCGTGTTTCTTTTCCCCCTCATTATATCATGTTTCGCTCAATACAAACCCCTCGCATATCCCAGGACCTTTTGTTCACCCCTTGTTCATTGACAACAATTAAACAATTTATATGGATTGATTGCATGAGTCTAATATGTTGCTGAGCCAAAATATATTTCATATTTTTAAAGAGTTATCATGTATGGTTGTTAAAAGGACTATTTGATAATCAATCATGCATGCAGGAATGAGCTTTTTCAGCCGAGGTATCCATGACAGAGGCAATCGAGGGATAGGTAATTGGAACAGAGGCCCAAGAAGGCCAAGATTCTATATACACTTTGATGTTGAATCACAAGCGTTAGGCCAGTTGTTTCAGGATGGATTTTTCAATTGGATTGGGAAACGAGTGGTCCAACCTAGGCATAAAAGGCCTCCCTTCCAAGCTCCACAAGCCCCTGGTATTCCCGTGCCCCCTCATGTCTCATTGCAACCTGAGGTTCCTAAAAATGATGGATGGAAGGAGATTGTCCACCCGACAGTCTCCCAACATTGTGGCTGGCCCAATTTGTCCTTACCTGCTCCCTTGCCTATTAACCAGATTGCCCAAGTTGCACCTGTCCACTCACCAGTTCATTCCTTCCATGCTAGAAAAATGTTGAAAACCGAGGCCCACCATGCCCTTGACAAAGTAAAAGCCATTGCTGCCCCTTCCTCACCCTCCAATGTATCTGACAAATCAGTGTCTTCCCAGATGCATTTGAGGGATGATTATTCTCACGTAATCAGGGAGATTAGGCATAAAGGCTCAGTACCGCCAAAGGAAAATTCATGAAAATCAAAGGGTGACAACAAAAATCAAGGAAAGATTGCATCTCAGAGTGGGAAATATGGTTTTTGAGTTTTTATGTTGTTTATTGTTGATGACAGTTGACTTCAGAAGTTTTGGACAACATGTTTTCTTTGGATATATGAGTAATATTTATATTTTTTAAAGATAATTTCAAATATCAATGAGCTAAATTGTCAAATGTTAATGTGACGATGGGAGTCACAAGGAGGCTTGTTTTTCTTAAATAACTAGTTATGTTATGATTGTTATGAGCTAAAGGGAGTCACAAGGGGTCCCATCTACTAGTTATTATTTATTTATAACCCTTATTATGATTATTACTTTTTCCATTAACTAAAAATTTGGTTGAGTCTTTAGTTAACTTAACTAATGAGGTAGTTCAACTACTTCAACCAATTCTAATTTGCTTAAAGGAATAAGGAAAGGGAGGAACAGAGGAGGATAGAAGGAGAAGCATACTAAGGTTTTCTCTTTGAATTTATGTTGAGATAGTTCAGTTTTCATTCATTCCTTAATTTATCACAAGCCTAATTATTTTTTATGATAGCAGGGTCTTATTG
>SNQJ01S0041877.1:28129-62428 GCA_010110895.2 Picea sitchensis
TCACAAGGGGTCCCATCTACTAGTTATTATTTATTTATAACCCTTATTATGATTATTACTTTTTCCATTAACTAAAAATTTGGTTGAGTCTTTAGTTAACTTAACTAATGAGGTAGTTCAACTACTTCAACCAATTCTAATTTTCTTAAAGGAACAAGGAAAGGGAGGAACAGAGGAGGATAGAAGGAGAAGCATACTAAGGTTTTCTCTTTGAATTTATGTTGAGATAGTTCAGTTTTCATTCATTCCTTAATTTATCACAAGCCTAATTATTTTTTATGATAGCAGGGTCTTATTGTAGACAACAAGATTCAGGGTTGAATTACATCATTCAAACACTTGTTTTTCAGAGGTGTTGATCTATCTTTGATAGTCTGTGTAGACTTGTCTATTTGTGAATTAGTTTTCATGACTGATAAAGGATATTGTGCAAAGTCGAGTGGGAAAAAATATGTGGCAAGCTGATACAAATTTTAGAGTTCAGTTTTTTATTTTCTGTCAGAGGTCCTTTTGTATGTTCCATCAGGGATGTCTAAGTTTGACTTTGGTCTGAAATTTCTGGATGAAATTTTGTAAAAAGAATGACTCTTTGGTGAATTGGAATGAAATAAAGGATTGCTTTATGTCTCATCTATCTTGATTATCATCTTGGTGTCTTTACTTTTGTCGTTACATTTATTTCAACAACTATTATATTCAGAAAATCATATTAAGATGAATTTTTCAGCAATCTTTTAATTGTGAAAAAGACTAGCTTAAGCACTTGTAATCAATACTTGTAAGTTAGGATTTTATTTTTGATGGATATAAACAGAGGGTGATATTCCCATTTATTTTTATTTAGCAAAGAAGAATATGAAAATGCTTGAGTAAGATCATTTCATATATTTTCCTCAACACATACCAACTGCGGGGCATATGAATTGTTTCAGGCGCGTCGATTTATTTTAAAGATTTTTTTGCAAAAAAAAATCAATTTTGGATTTTTCTAATACACGTCATTTACATATGTGTTTGTTTTACATTTTCAATTTATTTTATCTTTATACATGTTCCTAACAATATTTGTATGTGAATCAAAGACGACAACGATGAGAGCATGAAGAGGTAGGGTGGAAACAGGTTGAGACATATTCTTTTTTGCGTGAGTGGGAGGCCAAGGAGGGGGATATGGAAGCTTACCCTATCCCTATTTCACAACATACACATGACCTTTTGATGGATATTGGCCTCGTTCATTTTTATCACGAGGGAATATCCCTTTGGGGGAACTTTACATTGTTATAATAGTTGATCTATTATTGGGATGATGGGAGACAAGGGTTTAGGGTCGATCCTGATATGTGGTATCATCCCACGAAGGAGGATTTCTATTTCATTACTAGGTTGTCTAGGAGGGGGGTGTATTTTCCCTATTTCCCTGCGTTATTGCCTGGTGCCATAGGAGAGACCCATATGGAACATGTGCAGATATATGCCAGTTCGGATATTCTTTTGGATTCAAAGTTCTAGGTTAAAGGTGGTTAACTGAAGATAGGTGCATTTGAGAAAGAGGACATTAGGTTCCTATGTTATATGCTATCTTCATTGTCATAATATAACTCTGATGGTAGGTGCATTATTTTCTCTATGTTGTATTATGTAGATAGTTTACTGCGAGAGCCTTGACTGATTAGGTGTGAGGATTTTTATTTGAGATATTTTTGTGTGCATTAGATCATTGTCACTCTGTTTTTTCTCATATGAGATTCTTTCCATTCACGTCTAATTTGTATACACTATCTTTTGAGAGGGTTCATGCCACTCGATTAACGGTACCCCACTTTCCTTCTAGGCCTATGTTTGATGTGTGTATGTGCATGTGGGGGAAGTTGATGCCCAATAGGGGCCAATCTGAGTATATCATTACTCTGGTGGGAAGGGCGGTTATTGATTTGTTATCTATCAAGGACGATAATGTCCACGATATTGTAGAGTACCCGTATACGAGGACAAATTGAAGAGGATGTCCAAACATTCGAATTACAATTGAGGAGCCATCATATGATAGAGATATTTATGTTTTGATCAATCTGTTTTCATATTTTTATGTCTTATTTAATGCACATGTAATTTATTGTAACATTTTGTTTCAATTATCTTATAATTATTATCTATTGTTTTGCAGATATTTGCACATATCCTAGGAATGCACCTCTCCAGTAGTACAGATACCCCACATGCCACGCATGTCAGACATGAGAGTCCGACTAGAGGTGGTAGATGAGATATGTTGTGTCATGACTAGACACAGAGTGGTACTTGTATCCCCTAGAGACATATTACAAGTAAAGGAGATCACTAATACATGGAGGAATTTTCCTCATGACATGACAATGTTGATGCATCATATATATATTGTTGGTGTCGTCAACTTCATGGATATGATGAGGGTTGGTACTCATGATCGCACTACATCTAGCTCATCAACGGAGCCATCCACATCCTCTACTCCACAACATGGTCCTTCTCCTCCTTCCGATTCTCATTGACATGAGTCGGTCGCAACATCTATCGATAATCCATCCACACATGATCATACTCTTCCTCCTCCTATTTCCCCTCCACATGTTTATGAACATGTATCCACATCTGATTCTCCTCCTCCCCCTCATCCCCCTCTTCCTATGCTCGTGTCACCATCCACCAATCATTGTCTTTCTCCTAGTATACATATGTCATCATCCATCGATCCCCCTATTCCTCTACAAGATTTTGGCTCTTTGGACACTATGATCACATCGAGTACTGTTGATGCACATATTCTTGATATTGATATACAGACACTTGATATTGCACTTATGCAAACATTTTTTTATCAGATAGTTGTTCTTGATAGAGGCTCTATATTTGGTAGCAAAGACATTTATGCACCTAGATTTGGTGGTGGACCTAGCTAGTAGTGGTACTCATTGACATTTATTCTGATTATTTTATATTTGATTGGAGATATATATATGACATGTTTATTGTAGATTTTGTTACGATGTATGTTTGACATGTATATTCATATGTTTATCGCTCATGTATATTATCTTTTTCATATAATGTTGTGGTTTTTGTTGTTGTTGTTGTTGTTGTTTGATTTATAAAATGTAGTATGAGTATGCTAATGTTGAACATTGTTAATGATTCTGTGTTTTTAAGTGAAATTTGATATGTATCACTCATTTAAATTTATAGTTTCCATATAATGTTTAACTTTACTTTTATGGAAGCATTTAATTTGGATTGTGATTGCAAAATATTATAACCATTAATGCCATATAATGTTTAATTGTTGTTCAAGGTGAATTGTTTGCTATCCAACAAGATACAATATGTTGATTAAACATGTTTAGAAACAAAAATACTTAAATATGACGAGTGAAATTATTGTGATTTGAATATTTATGTCTTTTTCATATATTATAATAATAACATTATAACATAATTATTCACTAATAATAATGTTGATGATGTAATAATAATGTTATTTTCTCAGTTTTTATTATTCAAAGATTGCAAGAAAAAGTTACAATATAATTGTTTACTAAAATAACAATGATTATATTTTATTAATATTTAATTTTTCCAGATATTTTATTAATTTATATTATCCAACTATTATAATATATGAAATTCATTTGATTAAATTTATAATAATAAATGTTTAGAATAATAATACATTTTGATCTATACACTTTCGATGAAATGGTTTCACAATGTTTTACTCTAATACAAACTTTATGAATCTTTTATTAAAAAATAATATCACCCAACATTTTATAATTAGTATTTTAAGAATTACTAAAATTGACAAAGGATTCTATACTTTTAGATAAGTATGGATCATTAAAAGTTTCATTAATTCTGACTAGGCTCTAGAAAAAAACTCTTTTAGAATTTTCATTACCTTCCTATATTGACACTTATTTCAAGGAGAATGAAAAAATAATTATTAATATAAATTTATATGATTATAAAACTAAAGGAAGGAGTGGAATAGGTGAATACCATGATAGTTGTACCAGTTAAGGTGGGGAATGTCATCAAAGTTGATAATGCCAAGTACACCACAATTATTGTAGATGTTTCAAAATTTATTTTGTTGTAATTTTCCTTAGAAGTTCCATCAAAGTAAGTATAAATTTGTTTGAATTTTGATTTCTCAAACAATAAATATTTTGAGGTTTGAATATTTTTTAATAAATTCATTTTTCGTTAAATAAAGTATAATTTAAAATAAATCCTTATTATTGTCTGCCACCAAGTTTGTGATATTTAAATTAATGATTAGTAATTCAAAGGTTAACATAAACATATTTTATTATGATACATCATTAATTTGCTATAATAAAAAATAAATATGACAATGAAAATATATCAAAACCAAATCTTATCCTTGTATGTTTATTTAATGTATTTTCAATATGGTGGTTGTAAATGGTTGTTAACTTTTCATATCCAACATAATTATAAAATGAAGGAAACAAAACATAATTGTCCATTGTAGATACCCATAATAAAATGACACATCCAATATATAAATGTCCAAACAAATCATTTACATGAAATCAATCTTTGTTGCCATCACCCTGATTATCTTCCTCGCTTGACATTGTAGCATTGTTTGTTCTCAAAAATATGTTTAGATCTCATATCTTGTCCCAGTACGAACCACCAATCCCCATCCAACACATCTGGGTAAAAGAACACTTGGTTGCAATGTTTTGGGAAAACATAAGGCTCCTTACTTTCAACCCACGTTTTTTTAGAGTTAATACATATTATCCCACTATCTCAATATTTCTTTACATTTCTCTAGTCGAAGGTATCCCACCACTTTCAATAAAAAATAACACATTGAAACGATGAGAAGTCCACTTGTATGATCTCTTGTATCTTTCCAAAGTAATCTAACTTCCCCTCTATCGAGTTTTCATCACGGTGGCTATCATGACTAGATTGGTCGAACTCAAACTACACTCCACAATCTAGTGTGATGTGTCCTTCATCAACATACTCACTATGAAAATGATGCCCATATGCCCAATAGATGGGAATAAATGGACCTATAAAAATGATAACAAATGACAATGTCATATATCTAATAACCGAAGCATTAATAAAAATATAATACATGTTACAATTCAAATGTGCAATAATATAAATAGAATGCGGTACTCAGAGAGGTTATTACGGAGTTGTTTCACCCAATCCCTATGTTTAGTGCATCTAGATCTTCTATGCGTGGGTTACGACCATACACCACATATTTCTCTTGTATATGGTTAGCCACCCAACTACTGGGACATATTTTTGGCATATTTTCTTTTAAATGATCAGGATAAGGCATGCTTCTACCATTCAACCATCTAAACGCTTTCCTGTCACTGTCCCATTTCCTCCTTTTCTCTTCATATAACATGACCCATGCTCACATTGCCTCTACGTTGTAAAGAACGAATTTATTGATGGCATCCATTTGAAATTTTTTTGATGTATACAAAAATTCAAAACGAATAGCATGAGATCAAATATATATTATCAACTTAAAGAATAAATTTATTGATGGCATCAAAATTTCTAAATACGCTGATGTATAAAAGAATTCAAAAAAAATAACATGGGATGAAATATATATTATCATATTCAATGTAAGCAATTCATTTGTACTAAATTGACAAAATATAACCGACTTTCTCTTTATCAAGCACTTTTTCTATTGAGTATCTCCCCTTCCATTTTGTCCTCATCTTGATGGTCGTTCCAAATGACCACCACTTATGTGTCGTCAATTTTCTTGATGTACTCACTGACATAATAGAAAGACTCATATACTATGTACCCCTCTTCCATAGGGCCCTTCGAGTTTTCCCTTTGTCAAAGACTCATATACTATGTACCCTCTTCCATAGGGTCTCTTCGAGTTTTCCTTTGTCGTCAAACCTCTTCAATTTTTTCATATATGTAATTCTAAGAAGAACATCCAACGACATGAGAAAAACCTAGCTAATTTGACCTCATCAGGTAGGTGAATTATAATATGAAATTGTGAGTCCATAAAACTCATGGGGAATTTCTTCTCAAACAGGCAAACAATCTTAGCTATCTCTTTGCGCCACTATGGAATGATAGCCATATGAATCTCCCTTTATGTGATCCAACGTACAAATGTATATAATTTAGATATGGCACATCGCAAGTCCTAGTGGAAGTCATGGTTCAAACCATGCATGAACAAAGGATAATGGAACCACCAAATAAACACACACATCATTACTCTGTCAAAACCTATGGATTCTCAATTTATTCTTAATGCATATCAATATAACTATAAAATCATGTACTCAATGTACATACCCTTAGAAGGTTAATAAATTCATGTGATTTCTCTAAAATTCCCTTCTACAGTGAAGAAACGTCGTATATTAGACCCATATAAATAAGGTTCATTCACACCCAAATAACATCATTCACCATAGAAAAACATTTTTTCTTCAAAAACTAAGGGAACACTCCGTCTGTGTCACCAAGAGGAGCCAACCTCTCCCTCTTGTTTCCATTTCTAGCTGTTTCTTTTTAGTATTCGAATAAATAATCTCTCTCCTGACAACCATTGTAGTGTTTTTATTTCATGATATATGCCTCCATAAAGAAGATGAAACATTTTTTTAATATATGCATGGGACTAAGGGTAAATCTTAAGATGATCCCAATATGGAATATCATAAAATACATATTTCATTTTCATCCCAATGGGACTTTTCTCAACATAGGTGTCAAAAATTGAGGATCATCGGTATAGGTTCACCATTTGAATCAAATAATTTTTTCCATTTCCTTCTCCTTCTTTGTCTCATGTGCCCTATTACAATCTATCGATGTCATTATTTCAAGTCTCTAGATTCTCTCTGGTTTACCATATTGAAAGAAGATGCAACTCTTCTATAAGGGTGGTATCTTGGGAGGAATAATCAACAATCGTACACCAACGTTTGTAGGTCATTGGAGCACCTAGTCATTATATAAGGTCAACAACATTTGTATATATCCATGATACCCTTTTGTTACAATAACTATGATGTTAATATATGCATAGAATGTTAGTGTCAAAAAATAGTCCACCAAATGAAGTATGTCAAATAAAATTACGATATAAACAAATTCATGAACATGCTTACCAAAGAAACTCCTAGTGTTGGATAATCATGCATAGTGTACACATGTATTCCACACAACATAAAATAATTCTCCATTGGGATGGGTCTTTATACATCATATACATGTATCCCTTCCATAATTTCTTAAATTCATTGATAAATGTTTGGAGGTAGACATCCATTCTCTCTTCACTTGTCTTATTCTATGGACTATAAGAGACAACATAAGATATTCATTCTTCACAGAAAACCATGGGGCTTTTATTGGATCACTACCATTGGCCAAACATAATAATAGTTTTTGGAGGGAATACAAGTTAAATCCATCAATATCTATGCTCAATTGGAGGCTCTGTTCTTCATCCTTGAATTTATCATGACATGTATCCTCTACATACTTCATGGCAATTGAATTTTCTAGGATTCACATAACTCCCTCGGCTCACTTCTATGTGAAGCATGTCACCCTTGCAATATGGATAATTGTTTGCAATGAAAGAGCCTTTGAATCCTTAGAATTATAACCGCAGCCTCTAATATTCATGAGGAGGACCATGTTCTTTATCCTTGTTTTTGATGTATAGTACTTGTTATGCCCACAATATGGAAATATGTATTTGTTTGCATATGTGTTTCTATATAGAATACAATCATTTAGACATGCACAATATGATATGTACTCAACACCCAACATTTTTAACACATTTTCTTTTCCCTCTACTGTGAGCTATCGAAAGTGCGATTATCACTGTAGGCACCTTTATCTTTGAATAACCTCAAGAATTAATGGGAAAATTCACATTGTCATTTAGCATGAATAAAATCAACCATTTTATCTCCCTTCATTGCATGACAAGATTCCTTAAAAATTTAGGGGAATTTAATGGTTAGTTACCCAAAAGTGTCATGAAATACGCACCGGGCATTTTCAAGATAAATTGATTTCAATTTGTGGCCAGCAACATTATTGTTGTCCCTAGTTAGGTAGAACTTGCGCACTCATGTGTACTAGACCAAATAGAGGGGTTGTGGAAGCATATTTTAGGATTTTGTAGAAGGTATCTACAACAACAACCAGGGATGATTTTAGCTGATAAATTTCACCATGGGCTAATTTTCCATGGTTTTCCAAAATCAATGCATTCACTATTTTTAAAAATGATTCTACCAAATTTTATAGGATGTAACATTTTACCTTAAAATCGCAAAATTTTATAAAAACTATATAAAATCCTTAGAAATTTGAATATTTTGCTGAAAAATACACAATCATTTATAGTTGGCATATGATTATAAGATTCGGCCAAGGTTTCTACATTTTTTAAAATAAATTTCCATCCTTAAAATAATCCATGACAACAACGTTATCTCCTAGTTCATTTTTCTAGAATGAAACTAACAACATTCCCTCCATGGCTTGGGTATCCCGCATGAAATCATCCATACCAACCTCTATATAATTTCCTTCACTCCCAACATGTGAAGAAGTATTGTTACTACCGCGAAAGGTTCTGAAATTTGCGACTCATGATGTAGTGGGATTTGAATAGGTGGTTGTTTCAACGATTCTCGGTGTGCTTCCTCTCTGAGCTATTTTGATTTAACAACAAGTTCAATTTAATTTGACATCATGGTGGGTTGTAATGGTAGATGGTAGATAGGTCACTCATCAAAATCCTTATTGTAAAATATTGAACATTACATTGATATTATTAGTAAATAAATTATTTTAATACGTTCAAATATTACAGTACCAAACACTTATTATGATCATGAACATGTTCTTCCCAATAATGAACATGAAACCGACCCCATTACAAAACAAATGTCAAATTAAGAAATAAATTTACATTATCTCCATTGAAAATCCAAAATACTATTATTAGTCAAACATATTTTTCTTATGCCCTATGGGGTTTCTACATAAAAGAGATCACACACGGTGTAAATATCATTGACCCGCACTAGCTGGGTTTTGGAAGATGGAATGTTAGGATTGATTGGGTAAATAAGTTGCCCATTTTCATCAAACATATTCTTTCATTATCTTTCTCTTGATAAGATCTTACAAAATTTTGGAAGCATGAGAATATATTGAGCATCCGAACCTCGATATTGAATCTTGATCCCCGCAAAACCCCAATGAACAATGATAAAACATGACATAATACATAATACATAAATACATAACTAATGAGATAAAATGAATTATCAATCAAATCTATACATACTACAATCGACATGAGAGAAATTGAAGGAGTTCCAAAGATACGTAATGAGGCGATGTTGGAATCTAAATAATTGGCCATTTGATATTATTGTTGATTAAGGTTGAATTGTCACATGTCAACCCTTGAAGAAATTTTGGTAGCACAAAGGTTTGGGTAATGGACCCAAGTTTGTTTGATGTAAAGATGACTCAAGATTGTCTTGTCATGGTTGATAAGAAGTACAAATGGATGAACTCCCAAACTAGTCCCCTATGGTGAAAGCCCTCAAGGGAAGACGCTTATTGTTATCCTAGAAGTATGCTGAGAGAACCCATGCTTAATTTTTGGAATAATGATATGAAGGTCAAGGATATTTTCACTGAAAAATATCCTAGATGGATAGTGCTTTTCATGTCATTTATGGTGTTATGTGGAATGTCACATAAATCCTCACGTTAGAGAGAGTTATAGCCATGTGAGGTTGAGGACCCTCATGAGTCATCTAGAAGCCCCAAAAGTCAAAGTGTTTGCAAAGAAATTATTTGAATAATAAAGTTGATGTAGAACTCCCTAAAATAAGGAAAGTAGAATTCTACATGAAAGTATAAATAAATATAAGTAAGGCTTCTCTCATTTATTTACACTTGAACACATTGAATACCTTTTGTTGTGTGAGGATTATTGAGTACTCATTGATACATCTGAAGTTAAAAGTTTTAAGGTAGTACGAAGGGTTAACAATGAAATTATCAGAATTACAATGAATACTAAAAAACCCTATTTTTGAGGCATGCATTAATGGACCTATGCTGTATAGGGTGCATACATTGAGGCATAATGCGGTTGGCAAGGTATAGGGTGCATACATATTGAGGTACGGGTTGGCGTATAGGGTGCTGCGACATACTAAGGAATACAATAAAATGGCGTTGTATATGGTGAGTATATGTTGATAAATCCATGGAAACATGAGAAAATGAAGATGCAGAGGATCTAGATTATGAGATCAAGATCCCAAGAAGGTATAAAGTGCTAAAATACATCAGATCCATCCATTGGCTCAAAAGGTATGTCTTATTTATGTGAATAGTTGTATTTTGATGTATGCATATGAAATGGTTATGGAGATTTTGAGAATTCTCCCTAGAGAGACTATGGCTGCATGGGATCTTCAAGATAAGTCATATCTACGTAAATACGTTATTGGTATATTTATCATTGATACTACTTGTTAGAGTTGAGGCACATCCTGTATTTCTTGGCATATGGATAAGGTTTTTGTTAGTACATGGTTGAGAGATTGTATATATGAAGTGGTTGATGGCCAGGTGTCCGAATATTAGAAAGGGTTGGATGACTAGATCATGTGAGGGTTATTATACTTGTTCATGATTACACAACCTATATGGCACATGACTAGAGAGAGCTATATATGCTTTGGGTAAAGGTTATGTATAAAGATGCATGCACAGGGTACAATTATAGCTCCAGATGCACGACAGGCCGCAGATTCATGAAATAAGTTACAATGGGGTTCTCAAAAAGGAAGAAACCCTAGTTTCAAAAGGCATACTCAAGTTACATAACAGTTTGGTCGCATACACACATGGGCTTCATAATAGATAGGTGGTGCATTATTATGCATGTTGCAGCACTACAGTCGCCAGCACCTGTTGTATTCTTGTTGATGCATGTTCAATTCAAAATATTGATTACATGGAAGTTTTTACTGTGTTGGATGTGTTGGTCAAGGTACGATTGATACAACAGGCTGTTGATATATCTCATAGTGATAGTGTGACGTTGGTTCCATCATTCTATTTCTACTCTTAGGGAAGCTATATGGGAAAGGATAGGTGGTTGTATCCACCTTCCGTTATATCGGAGAACATAGGGGTTGTAGCCTCCTTTTCCGGTCAGAGCCGAGAATTGGGAGTTAGAGATCTCAAAGTTGTAGCCCTCGAAACTATGGGGTTGGAGTTTCCTTCCAATTATAGCTAGAAACAAAGGAAGTTGGTTCTTCCAATGAATGTAATTCTTCAAGACATATAAGAAAAATACCATGTGGAGCTTTTCCTCGCTTTGGTTTCCACGTGAAACACCTGATGCACTATCTATGTATGATTGTTCATTTGTTCGTCGCTTTATTTATCCCTGATGATAATGCTGCATTGATATAACACTTGGATTATATGGTTAAAAGGATTACTATATTTCTCTAAGTAATAATCGGATTCAACTCTTCTAGTATTCCAACAACTATAATCCCCATTTTTCTTGCATTTGAGCCAAAATCCATCATCTTGGGTAGCATATAACAATCCAACTTCAAAAATAACTTATAATAAATTCTATAACTTGATAACATTCGTGATTTCCTCCATAAAGAAAAAAAACTCTCCACAAAATTTAAATAAATACAAGAGATGTTCTTCTCATTTTATTATGAAAAATGTATCTCATTCCATGGTGCATTATTACTTACACACTTTCCCGGTGCATTATTAAGTATACGTTGCACCTTTTCATTTCAAACTGTCTATCGCACCGACTAAAGCAAGTTAGAAAATAGCATGTTCTTACTATCAATACTTTGAAATTTTTTATGAAAATAAATAGGTGTGTTATTCATATTGCATCGATGATTTATGCACAAAATAGCGCATTGGTGCACTATGCATGAAATAGCGCACTGAAAACCATAACTTATGAAAATAAAACAACACACACATTTATCATCAATGCACCAAAATATACACTGAAAAAAAAGGAAGTAGAATTTGAGTTTTTGTGTTTATAAAATAAAACCCTATTCATTGTTTTATTGCTTTCCAAATTTTAGAGAGTGTATTTGTGCAACAATATATTTATCAACAAAGATTTCCGAGAGTGGATTTTTCTTAAGAGCCAAATTTGAGGGGGAGTATTGTGACTACATAAATATATGCAGAGGAGAAATTTCAGGTATAGGATTTCATTCTATTAATCATCTTAATCATTTTCATGTTTGATTCAACCAATTTTTAGTGCATTCCCAAAAAAAAAATTGGTTTCAACGCTACCTTCAATATTGGAAGCTCCTAATTTCCTTAACTGTTTCTTTTGTTTTCTCCTTCTATATTTCACAAGAAGAATCACTTTTGCCAATAATTTCTTTATAGGTTTTGGTTATTTATATATGGGTGTTTCATGTCCATTGCAATGAAACCGCTCATTGCATTGGATCCTAAAATGCCATGTCGTTGTCAGTTTTTTGGTTTTAAAAAATGCCTTCACGGTGAATGGTGCGCTTTGTACACAATAAGCGCACAAGATCGTATTTTGTAAGCAACACCACTTTATTTCACCCCTGTCATGCAATCCAAGAAATTTGCGCATTTTACTGAAATACGCACCAGGGCACATTTTTACAAACCACATTGTTGAGTGTTAAAATGAAAATTAAATGTTTTATTTGGAAATCACCATTTTTAAATTTATTTAGTGCTTCGACTATGCGAAAAATAAAACTTAGGAAGTCAAGTTTTTTCTGAATTCATATAGCACTGCATGACCATAAAATTTTGTAAAATAATTTCAATTTTGCAACAACATTGTTATACTATATCGATGCATATATCCATGTATGACACACCAATTCCTGCAAGTTTTTTTAATGCCCTTGTGTGAATTATCTTAATATATGCATCGATATCTTATTTTTTAAATAAATAATAGCCTTTATCTTCTTTTTCCGTGGAGATTTTGAAATTCCAAGGACAAACAAGGGAAACTAAGACATGTTGGTAGGGATGCCCAAAAGTGTAGAAGATGTTAAAAGAAATGAACATAATGTTGTTGCAAGAGGAGCCATTCCAACTACAATGTCCATCAAAGGTATGAATCATTTTTTTCTTTTATGTCCATTGAATTTAAGTATCACGAAATACTAATTTTCACTCATTGTTTTGTTGGAAAAAGAAAAAAAAAAAATAGAATCCATTCATCACATAAGATAGGATGATGAGGAATAAAATGGTTGATCACAAACTTAGCCATGTTTTCATCCATTCTTAAGATTTCATGTTTGTTGTGATGTTTATATTTAAATAATTAATTTACACTTTTCCATGTCTTCTAGGTGCTAACATGCAAAGAGGATCCACCCCATGAATTGATAAAACATGGGTTAAGTATGGGTTGTGATATGTTGAAGTATCAAGGTTCAATTGAACAATTTGTAAGTAGATAATATGTTGTTTAATTTTCCTTGTTTTATATAATTAATGAAAACAAGAAAATCCTTTATATTAAATCTAATTCTAATATCATATGCTTTGTCACATGGTATTAAACATGTGGAAACAAAGTATGGAATGCATATCAACAGAGATTTTGAGAGAATTCATGAAGCATGGATTCAAAAGAATGTGTATTGCTTATGAAATGACTTAGTGTTAAGGCATGTTTTTTTTATTTACACAATCATATTCTACTATATATATATATATATATATATATATATACTTGTTACAATTTATTTCTATGTTTGTAGATGAAATAAAAGGTTGCACCATAAAAACAAGTCGATCATCAAGAAAAATTATGTTAAAAACAGTACAATATCACCTACAAATGTTGAAGAAATGAGGCATGCACATAACTAGAACAATGTTAACAATTCAATTGATGAATGACTATCAATATAAATTAATGTTACCAAGTAGTTGTATGTTTTGGAATATTTGTCTCCAAAAATCAGAGTTTTGTTTAATGTACTTGACATATTGTACCAATTGCATGAGGACATGTTACCAATAAGTGTGTAACAATTACAAATTGGTTGAAATTTTATTATTGTACTAGAACTTTATATTACCCCTTTTTGTATGTTAATGAGCTCTTTATTCATATATAATAAAGTGGCTTTCTTATTTCATTGCATTGTCAAATTAAAATGTTGTGTTCCCGAATAAATAATATGTGGATGATTTACAATGATACAAATAAAAAATGTTTAATTTTGGATAACACATTGATGCAATCATTATATCTAAATGAAATAACATAAATATAAATATTATTATAAAAATATTTGATTTTGAAATAATTTATTGAAAATTTGTAAAAATAATGAATTAAAGTATATACATATCGCTGCATTGCATTCTTTGAACTCACCAGAGCCACAATATAGAAATTGGTGTTTTGATGAATCATATGTTTTGGTACATATAAATTATAATAATGCATTGACACGTACTATTTAGAGAACACATTGTTCTGTAAACGATATAACATACAACAATATTTATCATTTCAAAATTGTATGATGCTCATGTTTGAAATATTAACTCGTGCACTAAATTGTTATTGTATCAGTGCATTATGTTTATTATACACACCATGAAGCTAAATATTATTTATGCACCTGTGCCTTTACTATATTATATGGATCGATGCATACTAAAAATAATGTTGCCAACATATCGATACATACCAATTAAGAAGCACCAGGGAACATTATATATTAAATGCATCGGGTCTCAAAATAACATTATCGCATCGGGGCTAACTATAACTTAACTACACTGGTACATACTAATACTAAATCATGTCAAGCATTAACTATAACTTGATCACACTGGGGAGGAAAACTTAAAACACATCACTACATCATAAGAGAAGAATGTGTAATCGATGTGTAGTAATTATAAGAGCACAAGTTCTCTACATATGACAAAAGACGTAACATATACCTATAAATGCACCAAAGGATTTTTTTATTATATTCAGGTCCGAGGCATTTTTTATTATATTACTTGTCGATGCGGTTTATTATATTAATATACCGGTGTGGTTTTTTCAATAGCGCGCTGGTGCGTTTTAACAAGAAATGCATCGAAAATAAAACCGCCGCTACAACCTCTGCTGTCTAATGTTTTTAGTTATATAGAACATTTGCTAAAAACCCTACAACCAATAGAGGAGGTTGTAGTGAGGTTTAAAAAAATATCCAATTTTTTCTTCCACTAAAACCTCCTCAGAAACCTCCTCCACTAGAAGGTGTGTTCTCCTTGTAGTGATTTAAAGGATCTTAATTCTCTGGTTTTAATAATAGTGTTTAAAAATATCTATACTCAAGACATATTATACATTTGGATGCATGTTTTCACAAGTTGTCACCTACAACTAATTCACTTCCAATGTTCCTAAGAAATTGAGGTGCACTAAAGAGAACAATGCTTTCTATTTTTATAATATGTTTGAAACATAGGTATTCTAATAAAGGGAGAACACCTTCGCTAGTTCCATCATTACAACTGCATCAAAGATCAACACACCAATATTTTGACATGGTAAAACCCTACAAGAAAGCATCCATGACAATTCAACCAACGTGGTCGCCTTGGAAAAAAATTAATACAAAAGAAAAGTATTACATTGATATTTACAAGAGAGTTTCTCCATAATAGATCACTAACAAATGACCCTCCATGTTCTATAAATAGAGATCATGGACCAACGTTAATCCATGATCAATGTAGTCATTAATATCAAGGAAAATATGAACCATTGATCACTCTAAGTCAGGAACATATCGTAACCAACAGATTACCTAACTACAAATGAATACTAATGCATACTAAAGAAACACACTAAGAAACAAATTTACTGCAACAAACACATTAGACCAAGTTTATCTTTAAATAACTCCTAAGTGTCCAAATATATCCTAACATCCCCTTAAGAACAACTTGGGATAGGGATTGAATTATTTTACAAATGTGACAAAATAGGAGAAGGAAGGAGGTATTAGGATTTCATCTTTAATGACATCTTCCTGAACTCCTAGCATAGATTGAATCTTTGAAAACTTCTTTTCTGTAAGAGACTTTGTGGAAATGTCCGTGGAACTTGATATTCTGTAGGGAAAGAGAACTTCAATAACTCAATCAAATGAGCCATTAGCGCATGCATAGCTCTTCGATGATGTGTTTCTATGTTTATGTTGAAATGGATCTTTAGCAAGCTTGATGGAACTCTTTATTGTTAAAAATCAGGTTGTTGGATTTTGTTGTTGGAATCCAAACCATGAAAGGATATGTCAAAGCTATGATTTTAGACTTGCATTAACCTCTGCTCAATACTCTACTTATGTTGAAGAAAAAAAATAGTCATTGTTTCTTTACAGCCCAAGTGCCAGTCCATCCAAGGCTAAAACATAACCTACAATATATTTTCGATCATCAAGGTCATCATTCAATCTAAATTAGTGAAACCCACCAATGCGAGTCCCCTTGAACTGTAATGCATCCCAAACTGAACTATACCTCGAACATACCTGTAGTATCCTTTTAGTTTCTTTCCAATGGATTTCATGGGGTGTTTTCATATATTGGGCAACAATACCAATAATAAATGAAATATCGTGATGGGTATGAGTCAAACATAAGAGGATACCAAATAAATGATGGTACAATTATCCCCATTTTGTGGATAACTATGATTATTATGTCTTGAGGCCCTTAGGGTTGTGATATGGAGCGTCCGTGACACCACATTTAATCAACAATACCCCCTTTGCATATATGGAAACCCCTCTCACAACCAAATATGATCAAATATCGTGATGGCATCCACCACATCAACCGCCTTCCATAGTAATGGCCTGCCCATGAGGTACACAAGTCGCAAGACATGGTGAGCATCATTTCAATATTTAATCCGCTTGAGTATGTTGTATCTTATATTGCTCTAGATTTCATGATATATGCTTGGACATTATGCCTTTTCCCTTCTTGACCTTTGGTGGTTGACATTGTGCCCCAGTAAGTGGTTTTCCTTGGGAATGGGTTTTCTACTAGGAACTCCCTCTTAATGAGCCATCGTATCATTCATGACCATACTTACCACTTCCATCATTATTCCCATCCATGTCCCATTCCTTGGGATTTAGGGTGTATTGATCCAAGAAGAGTGTTGTCCCTCATCCTTTGGGAAGAAGGGGCTGAAAGCCCAATGGTTTATAAGTTGGGTAAAAGATAAAATCCTTTGTATAAACCTTCCATATGATTCACCTGTGGGATCACCCAAGAAAAAAGTGAAACAATTATATTTGAGTAAAGGGGACCCAAAAATATAATAAACAATTTAAAAGGATATTTGAAGGATAGGAGGTGTCATCATGAGCCCATCACATCCATGAAAATCTAGTGGTATGCCATTACCATCACCTAGTCACCAAAATAGGGTAATGGCTCCTACCAATGGTTGAGAGAAAGGGGGTCTAACCACGAGACAAAATTTCATTTCCACTAGGTGTTTGTGGGTGAAATTGCACCATCATCTAGTCACCACACTAGGGTAGTGACCTTCAACCTCCTTTTATGCTATATTGAAAGAAAAATACAAAGAAAGAAAGCAAAGGAAATTGATGGGTTTGGAAAAGGTGCATTACGTGGGAACAAATTCACACACCCTCTACAAAGGAATTCATTAATGAGACACTATGAACCCTTGTATGTCATGAACCCTATATTCCCATTGAGTCTTTACTCCAACCACCATAGTCTTCTTCTTCATTTTATGCTTCATGTTATTGGTTAAACAAGGTTTTGCTAAGATAAGTATAAGGGACATACACCTTTTTAGCTTAAACCCTAGCTAGTGAAACTTGCCATGGGAATTAAAAGGGATTACACCCACAAGGAGGCAAGTACCTTCTATGGCTCTTATTTTATTTGACCCCATTAAACCAATAGTAAAATGCACTAGTCATATATTTTTTTCATTAGAGATATGTTTTCCTTGGGAACATGAATTTTATCTTTTCAAAGATATCTTGCTTGAGTTGGTTTTCCTCATTGAGAGGAGTCTTCCCCTATTAGGGAATACCCTCTCTCCCACTACTTTTCTTTATGTTACAAACCCTAACCTATAGACTTTAGGGATGATCTAATCTAGATAAACTACTAACCATAACTCCTAAACTAACCCTAGACTAGATCCTAAATTTTCCTCATTTCCTCTACTAAATAGGGCACATATTTTGGAATAATTGGTGGCATATTTTGGCAGTATAATTTTCTTATATAAGTTATTGAATGATACATCCATAAGGCTGCATTTTTCTTCATAAAAACATGTTATAACAACTTGTTTATCCAACTTTAAAGTGCAAATTTTCAGTCATAGTTGATTGCCATACTCATTGATAATATTATTGTTTGATCTCATGCCTTACATGCTGATTTGAATATGCTACTTGCTGATATAAACCATCATATACTACTGCAAATTATGGAAATGAAGCTTAACTTGTTGATCCATACTAACACATAGTATTGCAAGGTGTCTTTTCTTGTGTATCGGGAAGGTACAATCATCCAAAGAAGTACCATACCTGTGGGGAAACAATCACTTGAATTAAAAGGCATGTCTTCCCACATTTCACTCCAATTAGAGTTGAACTCTAGGGGATTCACCTCCATGTCTATCCATCCCCATCTAATTCCCCCTAGGGTCACCATGATCGCCTCCCTAGAGTGACATAGTCACCCTTGATGCAATCTACATAGAGGTGGCATTGGGTGTTGGATTCTCAAGTTGTAGAACTTGATTTATGTTTGGGTCAGGATTTTCCCAACTACAAATTCTGTTCTATAACATTTTTGTAATCAGTTGTTGGGAAGATTTTGAATCTTCTTTGTACCCTAATGGAACTTTGGTTGTCCCAAAGCCTTTCCCTTATCTTTCCCGGAGACTCCACTCAAGGGACATTTCATTTCACCTATTGATGAGTTCATTTTGAAACTCATTTGGAAACTCCACCTTCTTAGAACCCTTCTTTCCCTAAACCTTTTCCCCCTAGAAGGTTCAAGCTTTCTAAGGTTACCAAAGAATTCCTCCTCCCTTTTCAATAATACCCTTCATCTTATTCCAATGACTCACCCTTTGGGAAAGGGACCCTACAAACCCCCTTAAATGAAAAATATCCAAGGTTACCCTAACAAATGCCAACATAAGTCAACAAGTGGTTGCCAAAGTTTCTGTGAAACAATGTGATAACTGCTGAAGACCACATTTATGTCAAGGGACGATTTCACAATGTACTTTGATCAAGAAGATGTGACTATGAGACTATTTTCTATCATTGACTCAAGAATCCCTTGATTGGTTCAAAGGACTCCTCGATTATCATATCTATCTCTATGATGATTTTTTCCAACTTATTCAAGATAATATGGTCGAGAAAATAAGATGGTGGGAAACTTTGGACTTAGTTCAATCAAATAAAGAAAAAAGGAGAATGAAATGGTAAGGGAATTCATTTCCATATTTGATAGGTTGTATAATCAAATTCCAACAAATTACCATCCTACAACTCTTTATCAATACATCTCGTTTACATGAATGATTTTGAATGGAAGTTCCAATACACAGTTAAAGATAAAAATCCCACATCATTGGTAGAAGAGGATAAAGAGTTTTCAATATCTATTACTGAATAGAATTCCCCGATTCAGTGCAAGTAAACCTTTTCAATACCCTCTCGTAACAAGACAAAATCAAGGACCTAAGGTTTCCAATAACAATGTTCCTCATCTGATTGCTCTCCTGACTCAAAAGATAGACCAAATGAATACTGAGTTTTTCTAGGTGTAGAATCAACTTATGAACAGTATGAATATAGTGGAAAGAAATAAATCTACTCCCAGACCTTAGTTTTCCATACAATAGAGAGATTCCATCGGTTGGAAACCAAGACCTTAACAAGAGGAAAAGGCCCCATATACTTTGAAACCTATTGGGACAATTGATATAGAAGCTTTTTGAGGTCTCCATGAGTTCCCCTGACAAGATGAAGATTACCCTAACGATATAAAATACATGATATGCAATTTCGATGATGAACAGGTTACCCAAGAAAATATCAATGAAGCTAAGAAGAATAGGAGAAAGAGAGGGGAGACTTCGGACCTTAAGTAACCTGAAAGATGATCATAATAAGGAATTAAAGAGGAGGGAAATTATAACCTACAAAAGAAAATACAGCCCCTCCGCCACATCATGATACTCTTCTTCCATCAATAGAAAAGGTGGCTCCACCACCTCCATCATCGGTATGTGAGTTTCTTCCTAGGAAAAATCATACATATGACATTTTGTTGAGTATAGATGTTGTAGGCATGTTTGGAAAATTGAATATGATGGTCCCAATGACATATATGTGTAAGATCCCTTCCATAAAAGGGAAACTTTGTTTTCTTCAAAAGCACCGCATGAGGATCCTCCCATCATTTTAAATACTATGTATCTCAATCAGCCAAAAGACATGAACCCTCTTCTATATTTCCCATTAGGAATTAATATCTCCACTTTGAAATTAACCGTGATGTTTCTATCTGGGGCCTCTACATATGTCATGTCGTTGAAGGTGATGAAACAACTTGGTTTGAAGAAAACCCCACCTTTATGGAAATGTTTTTGGTATTGATTCAAGAAGATTTGAGGTCTTGAGGGGATGATGAAGACATTATAGGTATTTTGAAATAATTTTCACATATCAGTCCCTCATGGACATATTGACATCAATGCCTTTGATGTTTGGGGGATTCTCTTGTCAAGAACCTGGTCCTCAGCTCTTGTAGGTTTCCTTAGTATGAACTTTACACATGCATATATTCCAATGGGAGATGGCATGTATGAGATATTACATAACATGGAAAAGAAAAGATAAACATGTGATGGATTTGAGGGGCCCTAACTATGTTAATGAACACTACCATGATATGCCTCCACAATTTATTTAGTATGATCCATCTAAATTACCCTTCATATAGTAAGATTCCATAGATATGTTTCTCCCATGGACATATAAAAAGAAGACTACAAAGTACCATGGGAAGGAGATGGGGTCTATCCATATTATACAAGAATAATATGAGAAACATGAAGAAATCATCAAAGAAACAATCCACACAAAGATTCCATATGATGAGAATACACCTTGCATCAATTTCAATGAAGGAAGTCTTGTGCTCATGTGGGAAAAAAAAAAAAGGAAGCCCATATATGACCAAGACGACAACAAATCTTGGCTTGGCCCTTACATCAGGAATACCCTGACAACAACAATTATCCAAAACATTAGACGAGATAAAGATGCCACTACCAGTAGATGAGTCTCTTCTCTAACCACATCCATGTCACATGACTTCTTTAGGGCCCACGCCCCAGGTACTATTAGGTAAGTCATTTTGATTCTCTACATTTTCATCTCGATTTATCATACTAGTTTAGATGCATTTCATTTTCATTTTTCTCTACTTGCACTATTGATTTCATGCTTAGCTTAGAATTTTTTGAAAAAATGTCAAAATTTTATTTTTCCAGTTTAGTTGGTTTTGATTATTATCATATGATAACAAGGATGAGTAGGCCATATTGCACTTTAAAATTTAATGTTTCCTTTCAGGAACAGGTCTACCATGAGATGTTGCAGTTCTCATGCACTCTATGACAAGCAAATGTCCCCAAGTAGGAGCCAGATGTTATCCCCATTTTGTGGATAAAATACGATATTATGTCTCAAGGCCATCGAGTTGCATATATGGAATGTCGAGAGACTACATGACCAACAATACCCCCTTTGCATAGATGGAAACCCCTCTCACCACCACAGATGGTCAAAGATTTCCAGATGGCATCCACCACATCAGTTGGCTTCCAGAAGGCAGTGGGCCTTGATCCATGTGGTACAAGTCAGTATTATGGTGAGCATAATTTCAATATTTAATGAATTTGAGTATGTTGTATCTTATATTGCTCTATATTTCATGATATATGCTTGAACGCTATGGGTTTTCTACTAGGAACTCCCTTAATGAGACATCGTACTGTTCCTGACCATACTTACCACTTTCCATCATTATTACCCTCCATTTACTTATATCTTGGGATTTTAGGGTGTATTGACCCAAGAAGGGGTTGCCCCTCATTCTATGGGGAGAAGGGGTTGAAGGCCTAGAGGGATTGATGTTGGGTAAAAGATAAAAGCCTTATATAAATATTCCATACGCTTCACCCAGGGATCACCCAAAAAAGCAGTGAAACACTTATATTTGAGTAAAGAGGACCCTAAATATAATAAAAATTTATTATAAGAATAGTTGAAGGATAAGAGGTCTCATGACGATTCAACCTATCACATCCATGGATATCTAGTGGTATGAAATTGCTATCATCTGGTCACCAAACCAGGGTAATGGCTCGCAGTTTCATGGATGAGAGAAAGGGGGTCTCATCATGAGATAACCATATCATTTCCACTAGGTTTTTGTGGGTGACATTGCCATAATATGATCACCACTCTAGGGAATTGACCTTCAACATATCCTTATGCTATATTGAAAGAAAATACAAAGAAAGAAATATAAAAGGAAATTGGTGGGCTTGGAAAAAGTGCATTGCAGATGAAGGTACTACACACCCTCTACAAACTCACCCATGACTAAGACACTATGACCCCTTGTATGCCATGAGCTCTATGCCCATTGAGTCTTGACCCCCACCATAGTCTTCATCATTTTATGCTTCATGTTATTGGTTAAACAAGGTTTTGCTAAGAGAAGTATAAGGGCATACACCCTTTTAGATTAAACCCTAGCTAGAGAAACTTGCCTTGGTAAGTAAAAGGAATTACACCCCCAAGGAGGTATATTCTCTATATCTTTCTTTATTTGACTCGATTAACCCAGTAGTAAAGGAACTAGTCATATATTTTTTTGCATTGGAGATATAAAATCATTTCCTTGGGAAACATGATTTTTTTTTATGTTTTGAAATATCTCTTGCTTGGAGTTGGTTTGCCTCATTGAGAGGAATTTTCACCTATTAGGGTGTCCCCTCTCTCCCACTACTTTACTTTATGTTACAAACCCTAACCTACAACCATTACGACTGATCTAACGTAGATAAACTACAAACCATAACTCCTAAACTAACCCTAGACTAGCTCCTAAAGTTTCCTCATTTAATCTACTAACTAGGGCGCATATGTTGGGATAAATGTTGGCATATTTTGATGGTATTATTTTCTGATATAAGTGAATGAATTATACATCCATAAGGCTGCAATTGTCTGCAGAAAACACATGTTATAACAACTTTATTTATTAAACCTTAAAGTTCCATTTTTCAGTCATAATTGATTGCATACTCATTGATAATATTATTGATCGATATCATGCTTTACATGATGATTTGAATGTCTTACTTTCTGATATAAAATATCATCTACTGCTGCAAATTAGGGACAACAATCTTAACTTTTTGATCCATACTAACATATATGATTTCAAGTTGGATTTTCTTGTGTCTCGGGCAGGTACAACCATCCATAGAAGTTCTATACCTTTGGGGAAAAAATCACTTGACTTACAAGACATCTCTTCCCAAATTTCACTCCACTTAGACTTAGCCTCTATGGGATTCACTTCCATCTCTATCCATCCCCATCTCATTCCCCGTAGGGTCACCGAGATTGCCTCCCTAGAGTGACCTAGTCACCCTTGAAGTGTGGGACGTACATCATGGTGACACTAGGTGTAGGGTTCCCAAGTTGTAGCACTTTCTTAATGGTTGGGTCAGGCTTTTCCCAACCTACAACTTGCACTATAGCAGGTACAAAGTGGCATCAACTTTGAGAGAAGTACAAGTGGTAGTAAGTTTGACTTCATATTCGAAGGGAGAAGATGATGGTTTAGAATCATCCATGTGAAAGTGACTGAGAAGGTCACAAGCATACTTAGATTGGAAAACAAAGATTCCTTCCTAGGTTTGAAATAATTTGAGGCCAAGGAAATAATGCAAATACCCTAAGTCTTCCATTTCAAATTTATTTTTAGGTTGGATTTCACATTGGTCAAAAAATTTGGGTCACTACGAGTGAGGATAAGATCATCAACATAAAGAACATGGATTGTGAGATGGATTCCTACTTTCTTGGTATAGACATTAGGATCATAATGGCATCTAGAAAATACAGTGTCAAGAAGAAAGATGTCCATTTTGGCATACCAAGCTCAAGGAGATGTTATGAGGAAAATATCTCTATGGCTAGGGGTACAGTACAATATAATAAATGACACACATAAATAAACTCTAATACCAAGTATGTTATGTAAATTAAATGCTAACAATACAAGGATAAGAGACTACCTTGTCTCGACATTCGAAGAAGACCATTATTGAGCATGCGACCCAAAGCTTTATATTTGTAGCTTGTCCTCAACAACCAAGATACGCAAGCATATGGTGATAATATATAATTTTATCATATATATTATCATAATCCATTAACATACATGAAAAATATGCCCATGGAATAATAATTCAAATATTTTCAAGATATCAATTGGATGAGAAATGAGCATTTCTATTAAAATAATCAACAAAAGTACATAGTTGACAAACTTCTGTAATGACACATATAAGAACCGAGAAACTAAGTCCCTCTAGTTGGGCCTCCACCACTTCAATCCTCCACCAAACCAAGCTCATATAAAGGACTCAATTAGGTTCTCCATCACAACGAAGGAAGAGATTGGGGGTTGAATAAGGAGTTCATACTTTCAAGGACAAAGGGATGTAGACTCAATATGAAGTGAAATTTCTCGAGAGTGTCTTTTCTCTCAAAGTTTAATTGTTCCATCAAGGCTTGGATATGGCTCAATTTATATTCTTCAAATGCAACTGAAGGGTCGAGTCAGAGCGTTTCAGTATATGGAAGGTCAAGGATCATGGATCTCATGACATGGCATGGAAAATTGACATAATTTTTAATTTTGAGCACCAAACCCGATGTACGCGAGATGTGGTGGAAAAAGATGTGTATACGCTTGTTGTATAACTAATAGAGTGCGTATATGTGGAAAAATATGTTTTTTTGGCTCTGGAAGGCACAAAAAGGGAACTTCAAGCCTGCATAGGGAAATAGAAATCCATCCAAGCAAGTTGCATGGAGTGAGGAAAAATTTGTTGTAACAGATGCCCCCTAATGTGTGAGGTTAGAGGACTATCCGTGATGGCCGAAATAAATTATAATTATCAGAAGTGGAGTAATGAAGATTGATCTAGAAGTACTAGTTTCTCATGAGAATATTACAATCCATAATGACTTTGTGCACATGGATGCCAATCTGAATTACACTGCAGATCAATGTGGAATTATATCAAATAGCTATTCATGGCCATGAATATAGAATACAACGTGGACACATGCCATAGGCTATCATAGTCATGAACACGGCATAGTGGAATCCAATCTCAAAATAAATATGAAGATATATGTATACAATGGAGTACAATCTGATCTCCCATGATTACTAAAGTCATATAGGTATTGGTCCAATGAAAGACAACACCATATTAGGAATGTTGCTATTGTAAGCTGGAGGTCTTCTACACTATATGCTAAATATGCAATTCTACATAATATAAATAGAGGAGTTAATGTCAAACACAATGAGACTTTGCTTAATTACCGGTCATTAAGGTATATCGTTAACAAATGCGAGACAACCTACCGATAATGAAAGTAGGTATTAAGGAACCGATTACATTCTACAAGTGTGAATAAGGGTATTGAGATTGAACAATTGAATAATTCGTCAATCAAGAGACATTGATGTATTCCCAATTGTCGATGGTGGGAGAAATTTCCACTGATGACTAGAAGCCTCTAGGTACTCATAGAATTCTAGGTCTCACTTCCATAATAGATGCGTTGAATTCAATGGAAGGAGACCCGCTGAAAGGAGAGAATTAGGGAATATCTAATCATTTAGCACGAGGTACAAATAAATATCTTGATGATTAGGAGGAGCTTATACGAATAGGATGTTCACGAACCAATGAACCTATGCATCCCTTGCATGCACAAGATGTAAGTAGTGCACGAAAGAGATCCTATGAATAACAATGAATAAGGAAAACTACTGAGAAAGGAGAGGAAACCACCAATAAGGCTATTGGAATCCAAGACACTGCATGAATCTAAATGTGTGAATATATTTCTTACAGTTGAACACAAGGTAAACCCACTCGGTCAACGATGAATGTGGAAATGTCAATTGTTGGGTTTAAGTTTACCTACCCATAATGAAAGTAGGACCAGGGTGCATGGTAGGACTACAACTTCATGTGACTCTGAGATACACTGAGGGTATGGCCGACATGTAAAGTCAATATTTCTGAGAAATGGCCAACACAAGATTATATACTTTCTTTGAACAAGAGAATGATACATACAGATAACTCAGGAAGCATACAATTGATCATAATACTTTGTGATGCAGAAGGCATAAAAAAACTCTACATAGGGACTAGAAGAATAACCAGTCGGAGGAGTAAACTCTAAGTAGTTAGATCAGATTCCTAAGGTCACGCTAAACCCAATTTGGATGAAAATGGACTCAAAATTTTGTTCTCTATTCAAAGGAGACACGATTGTTGCCGATATGAGATAATATTGTTTTCCTGCACGTTATTTTTTGTTTTTTCATAGGCAAAGAAACGCTATGATATAGGAGAGGAAATGAGTGTCGCAAGTCAGCATATGGTTCCAAGCAATAGAACATACCTATGCTCAATGAAAGGAAGTGTGTGTTGGGCATGGAATCTTAGGGGGATGTTTCCTCTTAGGGTATAGGGTGTCAAGATGTAAAGGATATATAGAAGGCTTTGCTTGGCTAGTGATGCAAATTGCTGAGGTAAGAGGCTTATAATGAGAAAGAAGGAACGAAAAATAGGCTCAATACTGCAAACATGATGATGGAATGCAATTGCAACTTAACTCCAAAAAATTTCCTTTTTCGTAAACTTATTCCCTTAGGCCCGAAAAAGTATAAAATAATACCTAGGAGAACTCTTCTAGCCAATAGTGACTAGAGTATTTCTTTTTCTTTTTCATAAGTAGTCTACTTGGTCCGAAAAAGGGTTAAACTTACACCAAATAGACGACCTTTCAAATACATTTAATGAGTGTGAAAGAGACAGTTTCACTCGACAATATTTTCATTTTTTCGAGATTCGGAAAAGAGATTAACCAAGACTCGGGGGGAGTCCCATAGGTAACAGTCAAAATTCTTGTGAGTAAGAATATGGGGTTTGAACACAAAGTCATATAAGGACTATAAGGAACTCTCGGTCCTATGGAATAAATTCTGCATGGGCACCAAATGACACAAAGGTTCTAACTAGGGCACCCATGTTTGGTAAGTCACTACCACTTATGAACGACACTTCTAGTAGCAGTGAGAAGGTTTTGTGTCGCTAATAAATGGGTCCATACCTGGGGTGTATGGATCACGATCATAGGATGATGCAGGAATGAAAAATGGAGTGAAAACCTATCCTATATGCCAGTGAGAGAATATACATGTTGAAGGTATGAACGAGCGGTACGAGACTGGAAACCGCCAAAACATCATGGAAAAAACCACCAAAAACCAATTCTTTCCACTTCTCTATTAGTCCATAAGGAAAAACAAAATAGAAAAAACTATAGAAAGTGAGTAAAACATTTCTACTAATAGTAAAAATAGAACATTTTACCATACCATTTGAGTTTTTTCAACCACATAGTGCATTTTAGGCCATTTTTTCCACGATCTTCAAGTGTTGATTGCAGGAGCTATGAACAACATAATCGACAACCTTCTGGACCAAGTAAGTGTCCATCCCGTGTTCTTCAATTTCAATGGTTTAAATTTCAATTTTAGGCCCCATGTTTTTAGTATTAGAGGGCATAACATGGAAAATAGGGTATACGCATGTGATATTTCATCGGGTCATGTATATGACCCAATATATGTGGGAAAAGTGAATCCATAATGAATATATGCAGCCCTATACACGATTGTTACCAAGTTAGCCCCCGTACGAGTCGGTGAACAACTTTTTTGAAAGGTTTTAACTCAAAAAATGGTTTCTCCTTTGCAGGATGGTGATTGAATAGAGGGAAAGGGAGCATGAAGAGATATATGCAACAATGGGAAGAGATGCAAGGCCCCAACAAGATTTAAAATGATGTGGCATTTATAAATTTTGGGCTCTCAAGGGAATGCAAGATCAGGTGAGGTTACTCTAGTTGCTAGTAAACTATTGGGATCTGGAGACAAAGTCCTTCAACCTTGATGGGAAACCATTGAGGATTGAAGTGGATGATATATACTTCATCACAATATTGTCTCGCTGAGGTGAGGTAGTGAATCTCAAGGCCTAATGGGATGGGGGTGTTATGACTATGGAGGAGTACATTGCCACCCACTTTTTTGCAAGCACAGATAAAGTAGGGAGCCAAATCCCTATTAGGGTGATCAAGAACCTAATCTTAAATATCGTTGTTCTTGTAATCACATGGATTTTTGGGTCAGCCTCATTACACGATGAATCGAGGACACTCATGTTTTATGAAGAGGAGTGTTTAAGGCCCACTGTTTATGACTAGTGTACCTCACTGATGGCTAATATGAAGAGCCAGTTGACATATTGCAAACAAGGGAAAATGAGAAATTTTGGATTTGCATCCATACTTTTTAGTTTTTTCTTTGAGAGGGTTCTAGGTTTGAGCCCTAGAGTATATATTACTCCACATGGAAAACGTGATCCAGCCATGTCATAGTGGACCAACGTGATGAGGAAGCTAGGAGGTGGTAGGGTGCCAACCCCCTACAATGATGAGTTCTTTTTCTAGTGGCACGTATAGGTCATAGACATTGAAGAATACCCTTACGATAGGATCGACTAAAGAGAGGATCCAGACATGCCTTTTCCACCAGGTTCCTCCTACGATGATATTGGTAATATTTTTTTTTATATATTTCATTTTTTTTGTGTTTTTCAATAAAAATAAAAAGCACAAATATTTTTGTATGGTATCAAGTGTTAATAATTGCTTTGTTACGCAGATGTAGGTCGGAAATGGCTAGATGGATTCCCACCACATCGATGGAGGGGCCAAGGAGATGAGAAAGTGGGCATGGATATAAGAGATTGATAAAGAATTTGCAGGGGAACCCTTCTCGATTGACGTGCATGATTCCTATGGTTCAAGTGGAGGATCTACCAGAGGCGATGCAATGACAGGTGGCGGGTGTACCCAGTGCATGGGTGTAAATCTTTTGGTTTCTTGAAAACATCATTGTGTGCTATCATGATACGCATCTAACGCCACAGGTTTAGATTCCATGGTCATATTATATACCTACCATATATGTATTTTGAGGGTGTGAGCCCCATTTTGTACTATGACACCATATTTTTTGAACTCGAAATGATGAAATATAAAAAACATTTTGGTCTTTGGCTTTACTTATATATGTTATAATGTCTAAATGTATGAATGTGTTTTCTTTGCTTAGTTAAGTGACAAATTCCAATCTAAAATATAATTAGCATATGCATTAGATACATGATTAGAACTTCTAGGTATGTGATTATAAGTAAGAAAATCAAAGTATCATTCAAAAATTAGTACCTGTAGGAATCATCAGAGTAGAGTAGGATCTCGCACATGGTAACTTCCATTCAACTGGGATTTCATGTGAACCTATAAATTACGAACACCATGTGAAATGACATCGCGTAATAGCTCTATAACGATGCTATACTCAGCCAAATTATTCATTGATGGCTCCATACAAACACCACATGAACACACCAGTTGGCCCTCGGGTGAGTAAACGACCTAAGCGATGGAAGCCATGTTCCATGTATGATGACTAGCACTGTTTTCAAATCCTAAGTAAAATGAAGACTCTATTAACATCTGCTAACCAAGGGAAAACTTTATAAGCAATTTGATGACACAAAGGAGAATATGTATATACACTAAGATACACTAGTATACAAAAGTTCACGCCTAATATTGAGGGCTCAAGCGTAATACCTTTTAAGGTAGATCTCATTTATGGGCTCATCCAACATATTCCCTTCATAATATTCCAATTCGTAAAATCTTTTCTCTAAGACATGATGCATGACATAAGGACCGTGCCACATGGGGTTGAAATTGCATGCCCACAATGGTTCTTTGGCTTGGTCACAAAGGAGAACCAAGTCACCCTCAACTTACTTCCGAGGATAGAGAGACTTATCACATTGAACCTTAACATGTCATTTATTCACTTAGATAATTATAGAGGCATCCTGACACTACTCATCGATATGCTCCAGGTGTACAAGGCATTCTTCAAGATTAGATGTGTCAGGTAGGAGCTCAATTTCTAACTTAAGGGGAGGGATTTCACATTCTATCAGAATAATAAACTCCACACCATGTACTAACTAAAAAAGAGAGAAGCACGTGGAAGTATTTACCGAGGTTCGGTACACCCAAAGTGCAGGGTAAAGAATCATATGTGAGTCAGATTTACTCTAGTTGATAGTTTTTTTCAAGATGGTATTAAGAGATTTATTCACCACCTCTACTTGTCCATTTTCCTGGGGATAGTAAGGGGAAGAATGATCATGCTTAAACCCTAGTTTTTATGCTAAATATTTCATCATTTCATTCTGAAAGTGACTTCCATGATCAGTGAAAAAATCTCTTGGGATTCTGAATCAGGCTACAATCTGGTTGAAAACGAAGAATGTTGTAGTCTTGCCGTCTGATTTAAAGGTAGGCATGGCCTCAACCCATTTAGTAAAGTAATCCATGGCCACAATAATATGTTGGTGCCCCCCAGCCAAGGTTGGGTTACAGTACATAAAATCTACCCCCCACTTAGTGAAGGGACCGAAGGTGACAACTAGTTGAAGAGGGGCTAGGTGCGAGCGCATTTTTCAAGAGAACACATGGCAAGGGTGACACTTCTTGACTACTTCAACACAATATTTAAAAACTAGTGGCCAAAAATAACCGGCTCACAATATTTTTTGGGCTATCGCAATCTTGAGTAAATGACCACCACAAGCCGCACTATGACAATCATTGAGAACAGACTCAAATTCCCCGTGAGTCAAGAAACTACGTAAAATATTATCTACCCCTCGATGATACAAAGTGTCGTCGATAATAAGGTAGGTTTTAGCCTGATGATGTATACGTCGTTGATCGTCTCTCAACAAATGTTCGGGTAGATTCAAGGTTTGAAGATAGATCAAAATGTATCCATAGCAGGCGTCTGAAGATGAGATAAGAAAGATATCTTCATCTGTGAATGAATCGTCATGAAAAATGTCCTCATCTAGTCAAGGGAAGTTTGATATCAACTCAGTACAAACTAGTGATTTCTTAGACTTCACCGAAGTGAAATCGAGATCAAATTATTTCAAAATAGAAATCCACTTATTGTGTTTCCCCCCTATGATACACTTGGTGAAGACATATTGAAATGGATTAATATCCACAACTATGTTATTTTTTCAAAGTACTATTAAATGTCATAATATTTGAACCGCATGTATGACAACCAAGGCTAGTTTCTCTACATGAGAGTATTTAAGTTCAAGATCGACTAGGTTTCGACTGAGATAGTAGACAATGTGCTCATGGAGCTCATTTTCCTCCTAAACCAGAACCATACCAATAGTCCCTTCAGACGCGATGATATAAATCAAATAGTCTCTACTATAGTATGGAGGCTTTAATAGAGGTCTCGATACCAAAGCTTTCTTAAGAGAATCGAAGGATTCATGGGCTTGCTCATCCCATATAAACAGAGTGTCCTTATTCAAAATACGCACGAAACCCTTAGTTAAATTGGCATAGTTAACTATGAATCGATGTAGGAAATTAGCCTTCTCCTGTAAACCTTGAAGTTGTCTAATGTTGTCTGGTGGAGACAATCAAAGTATTGCCTCAACCTTCATAGAATCTACGATGATTCCATGCTTAGACACTAAGAATCCTAAAATATGGCCAGACCTAACGCAGAAGATACACTTGTGAGGGTTCAACCGAATGTGATAGTAATGAAATATATCAAATACTAATCGAAGGTGAGCGGAGTGATCTACTCTCTTGTGATAGTGAGTAGCGAGATCATCTAGGTAAGATTTGAAAATATGCTTAATATTTTGAAAAGAAAAGGTCATGGCACGTTAGAAGGTTCCTCTGGCATTTTTAAGGCTGAAAGGCATTTTCTGGTATGCAAACTTACCCCAAGGAAAAATAAACTCCATCTTATGTTGATCCTCGGGTTTGATTTGCATTTGATTATACCCTGAAAATCTACCCATAAAAGAAAAGAATTCGCTTCCCGCGCACTCATCAAGAATATGGTCAATGAAAGGAATAGGGAAGTTATCTTTAGGACAAGCCTTATTCAGGTCTTGAAAATCCATACATATGCAGATGGATCCTTGTTTTTTATTTACAGAAACAAGGTTGGAAACCCATTCAGTCAAGGGAACTAGGTAGATGAAACCAACATTAAGTAGCTTCTCTAGCTCTTCCTTAATAGCAGGGGCCTTCCTAGGATTAACAACTCTAAGATGTTTTCAAATAGGTTTATCATCCAGATAGGTTTTAATCTCATGTTCGACAGTTTTGGGGTCGATCCTTGACATCTCTTCATATGACCAAGAGAAAACATCACGAAATAATTTGAAGAGATCGATGTAGATCTGAATTTCTTCAAGTGAACAATCCACACTGATATATACATTCTCAATTTTTCCAGGAATACGAGATATTTCGATCGTGAAGGTAGGAGAAATATTCACCATGTTTCCTTCGATGTAAATACCATGTGTATATAATGGAACCACGGTGTGACCGACCATCTCACTCAAGGTAGATCTAAAGTCATCCTTTTTTATCCTAACAATCTATGGGAGGAAATAGGATCGATGATGCATATAGTCCCATGGCCTATTAGGACCATACATGGCCTCTAATATGGCTTCATCTGAAGGAAAAGTATCATCAAGGCAATCATGTGACCAAGATTATTAAGTGGCCCATAAAATCTCTAGAACAATATCCACCTCGTACATCCATGAGGAGGTAGGATCCTGGTCAATAGTAGTATCAAGAATAGACTGATACACCATATCTGTTATTGACAGTGGCATTTCCATCCCAATGTGCGACTGACCTTCGTACGACATAATAGGGGAAGGTAGGGTCCAAGGGTCATTGAAATATGAAGTATGGAAAGGAACATACCTCATCAACGATGAAGACTCACTAGAAATGGAATGAATATAGTGAATTAGTGCCATGAAATCAAAGTTGCCCATCAGAGAGGAATACATTTTGACACGAACATCCTCAATTTCCTATTGAGAATTGTTGATCATAGGGACTGAAAATCCAACCGATTCACTAGGACTATTATGTGCAAAGGACAACTGATCAATCAACATTATTATCCCCTAGCCCAGGGATAACTAAGGAGATTATGTCTTGAGGCCCACATGTCCTAGACATGGAGTACTGAGAGCCATATTGACTTGAGCTTGGCCCTGGAGGGCCCATATTTCTTCTTCAACGCCTCCAACTTTGTTAGCAGCAACAACATCCATCCCATCGGCCTGGTCCATCAGGAGAAATGGGTCTTTCTCCATGAGGTAATGAGTCTGGGTATCATGGTATGTGTCACTCTGATTCTCAAAACATTTGAATATGTTCATTTAATTTTTTTTACTTCTAACATATGCTTGGACCTTATGCCTTTCCACTTGTCCACACCTGGGGGGAATGGAAAAATGCCCTAGTAAGTTGGTTCCCATAGGGTTTGAGTTGCCACCGGGTGGGTTCATTAAAGGTCATCCTACGTTCCCACCATACTTACGACTTTTCATATTTTTCCCTCTCATCCATCCCATAAATTGGTTTGGGCTTTGGGTTTTCCAAGCTAGCAAAGGGTTGTACCTTACCTTGTGGGAAGAAGGGGTTAAAGGCCAAGAGG
>SNQJ01S0041878.1:3778-54960 GCA_010110895.2 Picea sitchensis
ATACCCTCGCAGGGGTGCGGAGATCCCGTTTACAAAATTTTAAGTGCTGGTGTTTAAAAAACACCCAGTAGAACCATCTGTCTCTGACATAGAATAATCTTCATGATAATGAGTTGACCTCTGTGCTAAACAGGCGGTCAACAAACCCTAAGGTCGAAATCCAGAGGCCAACCTACAAGTAAACACATACAAACAAGTAAATCAGCCAAGTGTTTGACGAAATACCACAACCAGAAAAGTTTTAAAAGACACCCAAAACCGTGATGTTCATGGCATAATGGCTTGGGAACATTACACTTCAATATAGTGTGCCTTGCCTTTACCCATGCATTTGTGTGTGGAATCCCAAGGTTCTTTGCATGTAAAGCACAATTGTTTCCTTCTTAATTCCCTCCTAGTAGTTTCATCCATTCTACCACTTCCTTGGTCAAACCCCCTTTGGTCTCTTCTCCCTTGGTTCATGGGAGGTCTTTGGTCTCTTCCCCCTTTGTTTAGGGGAGGTCTAGGGGTAAATTTAGTTTTTGTTGTTGATCCCATGTCCCTAGTCTTCCATATATCCTTTTGTAAGTTGGTAGTCTTAAAACCCTTGACCCAACCCCTTAAGGGCTCCATCAACCCCTCTGTGAAGAGCATCATCAGTATCACTTGAGACACATCCTGCACCATAATTGCTATCCTTTGAAACTCCTCTATATATACCTTTGGTGACCCTATCTGTCTAATCTGGGTGAGCTCCCTAAAATGTAGCTCTAGATCCCCCTGGTCAAATATGTCAATAAGACTTTGTGTGAACTCTGTGTAAGCAGTAATCTGATTATGGCCCAGTGTAGTTAACCCATGGTATCGCCAGTCATGGGCTTTGCCCTCCAAGTAAATGGTGAAAAACTTGATGGCATCCATCTCTCTCATTGGGTTAAGTTGTAAATAGGTATCAAGCTTCTGCACCCAAGCTTGCGCAATCACCTTGGAAGAACCATCGAAGTATGGGATCTCCATCTTGCCTGCCTTGTGCTCCAATTCATTGTTGTTCCGGTGATACTGTTTGGGCTTACCCCTGAATTTGATCCCGCAATATTGGTCCAGTGTGACTTGTCTTCTGAATCATGCACTCAATGATTCATATTCCCGGACATATTCCTCAAAATTGTCCTCAATCTCATCGTGGTGGTTGTGTTGTGGTTGGTTATCCAAAAACGTAGGTAGGTAGGGTCTAGGGGTAGCTCTACTATGTGTTAGCCCCTTAGAATCCCCTCCTCGAAAACACTACCCCTCAGTTTGGTAATGAAATCTCTGCTCCTGATGAGGTCTAGTTCCCCCATGAGAACCACTGGCTTCTTTGTTTGCATAGATTTCTGGTCCATTTCCTGCATGGGTTATATGTAATAGGAGTTGCGCAATGTTCTCCTGGTTGGCATTTATCCTTTCCAGGGTCTCTCTCATTTCAAACTGCCCTCTGCGCATTCTTTCCTAGTTCTCCTGTAGATGGTGCTCAAGTGCACTTTGTGTCTGATTTATGAAGTGTTGTAACTCCTTTGCAATACCTGCTAGAACTTGTGGCTCACTGTCCTCACCTGAACCTTCCATCTCTGCCTCTGGTTCACCTGTCTCCTTTCTGAGTCTTCCCATATAGATACCACTGAATTTATGCATGTGCTAATCCCCACTGGCTGGGAGGATCAATGCTCTGATACCACTATAATGTTCCCAAGCCAATTTTTTACTTGAAACACTAACTGATCACTGTTTATTGTTTGTTTAGTTGTGTGCTTGCAGGTTTACTCATGAAGTTGCGCATTAGGGTTTGTGTTTATGAGATGAAAGCATGTAGACATAGATGTGAAGATATAACATAAGGAAAAGACAAGATACAACAAGAAACACCAATATGGAACCAAATCTCAAACCTGACCATTATTTAGATAATAGAGAGATCTTGATACAATAGATTTGCAGATCTAGAAGAATACCAATAATAATATCCAACTGGAATAATAGTTGCTACAAAATGTTGAAGACTGAAGATAATAGCCTCCAAAGACAATACAATGAACTAATGAAAAGAACAAGATTGATTTCTTTCCTTCCCGAAGTCAGATCCAAACCCCCCTAGCTGAGTTGCACCCTTCTAGATAGATGGATATACTCAATAATTCGGCCTCATTGCTAGAGACCTCCAAATGCTCTGCAACTGGCTGGAATAGTAGATCGAGGCAAGACAAACCCCCTCTTGAAGTCTCGGGTTGAATGATGAAGATCTGCTCCTCCAATAGTCGAAACCTCAAACTGAGTTGTGCCCTCCTGGATGGCTAAAGAGACCCAATATTTCGACCTCACTGCTAGGGACCTCTAAATGCTATGAAACTGGCTGGAAGAGTAGATCGGGGAAAGACAAACTCCCTGGTGAAGTCTCCAGCTGAATAATGAAGAACTAATCCTCCAAATAGATGAAACCCCGTTCTGCAATGCACCCTCCTCTCCAAATCTTACCAAGCTCTAACAAATCATATGGTAATTAAACCTCCTCCAAAATAGACTGGAAACGATGGCCTAGTCCATACAGAGAAAACCCAGAAGTCTTTATGCCCAAAATCCTTCTCCACTTCTTAGATCGAACTCTTCTCTTCAGATGGTGCGCCCCCCTTGTTGGAAACCCCCCTAGGTTGCGCACTATTTCTTCCTTTGCCGATAGATGGTACCTGTAACTGCTGTAGAATGGTGTGGGAGGAGTATTGCACCCCCGGGACCAAACTTGGATCAAGATAGGTGGAATCTTTCACCACCGTGTTGATCTCTAGGGTTTGTAATCTCAAAACCCTCAAAACTCTTTTGTTCTCAAGAGCCCAAATGAAAAATGTAATAATAATCCAGAATGCGTGAGAAGTGCGCCCTTCCTTTCTTTTATACCCCTGATCTATTTCTCTGTTGAGTTAGTTAACCCCTAGGGTTAACTCCTAGCTTTTTCATAGGTTCTTTTCTTTCCTTCAGTTTACCTTTCCTCCCAAAGTCAATTTAATATTATAACATTGTGCTTAGGTAATTGCTTTGGGTTGTCTTTGTCCCCATGATGCATGAGACTATAGTCTAGTGGGGACAACTAGACTACTGAGTCTCTCACAACCTCTTCATCAAGAGGTGGGGGACATTACAGTTTGAAATCTAAGGTGCTAGCACATTAGGGCCTTACATTTCAAGCCTTAAAGAGAAGGATTGCTAGAGTGCAATCACTTATGGGCTCTAGCAACCTTTTCTCCCTTCTTAAGTTCTTGAATTAAATTATAATCAAGAGTCTAGAATCAAACTCCTAAAGTGCTAGCACTTTAGGGCTTTAGGAATGTAACCCTAGGTAGGATTTCCTTCACAAACTTATGGATGAAATTAACCTTGTGAGATGAGGAAGCACTTATGCTCCTCTCTTAGAGTTTTACCAAGCAAAGATCTTCAATATGAACAAGTAAAATTTACTATAAACATTCAACAAAATGAAATGAAATTGCAGAAATTTACTTACTTCATCAAGATATGACGAGAAAACTTTAATTGCAGCAAATTCATCCAAAAATCAGCAAAGAATGATCTACACTTGTCCTCCAAGACATAGCGCATGAGTAAAAAGAGCCAATAAGCCCAATAGGGAAAAACATTCAGATTTGTCTCTCACTTGTGTGAGAAGAATGTGATGATAAAATGAGTCTTTCCTAGCCATATTTATATGGGAAATCCTAGCCACCAACAAACTCTAATGAAAAGTCATGTCTTTACACAAGAGGGTCGACTTCTTTAATTTTCCCTTATTTACAAAAATTGAATTTTACATCAAATAAAACCCTAAGGAGGGTGACATCATGCCCTAGTAGGGTGACGCTAGGCTCATGAGAGAGATGTAGAGGCTGAAAAGGTGGAACATTGGGCCTACAAAGGCCATATGTCCCTCTCTCAAGTGTCGGGGTCCATGCTTGTTAAATTTACATGCAGCAGCGAGAGCCATTCTCCTGGAGGATGGCTAAGACCCTAGACGAGATCTAGGGCACCCAGTGCACTCCTGGGATATGTGGTCTGGGACTATTTTTGTTAAAGACCCTAGGTTAGTAACCAGGGCCCCTGGTTTGTAACCAGGGTACCCATGCCTGGGGCATGGAAGTCTTGGTTTGTAACCAAGCAAGCAATTAAAGACCTAGGTTTGTAACCCGGGGGCCCACAGTTCTTAACCATGGTACATGGAAGTCTTAGTTTGTAATAGCGGAGTAGAAGACCCTAGGTTTGTAACCGGGGCCCACGGTTTTGTAACCCGGAGTGGCTCATGCACACAGGGCTTGGGAGTGTTGGTTTGTAACCAAGCGGTTGAAGACCCTAGGTTTGTAACCCGGGGCCCACAGTTTGTAACCGAGGGGTAACCATGCTGAGGGCATGGGAGTCTTAGTTTAGCAGCGGTTGAAGACCTAGGTTTGTAAGCAGGGGCCTTTGGTTTGTAACCAGGAGGTAACCATGCCTAGGGCATGATTACCCTGGTTTTGTAACCAAGCGCTTAAGACCCTAGATATATCAGGGCCTCTGGGTGGGTCCAGGGGTGCTCATGCCTAGGGGCATGGGTTGATGCTGGGTCTCTGACCTTGGTGTGAAGTGATGGTACATGGCCTTCCTTGAAGGGCACAACCACAAGAGGATAAGAAGGGTATATCACAGAGTGATGATAAAGTATCAGTTCACCATATATGGTTGAAGGAATGAAGTAGTACCTTAGGTGTCAAGCCCTTGGTTATTTGTCTTGGACCCTTGAGATTGTTGGTTATCCTTTGTAGGCTTTTGTGAAACCCTTACCCTTGTTAGCATAGGCCTTGTTTATTTTGTTTGGGGAGTTTTGTTTTATTTTGAGGGCTCATTTAAATGTTAAATAATCACATGTTTAAATGTGAAATTTAAACATGTGATTTATATTATTTTATTACCCTCCTACCCTAACTCTCAACTATAAAATGGAACCCTCCTGTTGTAATCTCACATTCTATTGTGACATTCCATTGTGTCTCTAACCATAGCGTGGAGCCTCCTTGTATACACGGCCTCAGTCCAAGTCTGCTGTAGAGTGTGTTAAGTCTTTGTTTTGGTGAAGGAGTGTAGCGGCTGTCCCATTTTTTCTTATTTGGTGTTTTCTCTATGAGAACATCCCCCTTTCTTCTTTGAACACTTGGTGAGAGGTGCAGCTATCTTTTGTAGGGTTCGCCATCGAGGAAGGGGTTAAATGACCGGTTTGAAGAGTCTTCTTTGTTTGAAGTCATATTTTGCCTTGGAAGGTTCGGTACGCGGTTGGAAGGGGTGCATTTGGAGTGGCACTACGTGGAAAGGGTCTTGGCTACATTTATTGAGGGTGCTTGCACAATGGAAGGTGCCGCTTCTGTTGTGAGGGGTGGCAGCACTTTTGTGGAAGGGTGTGCCGCTACTTGAGTAGTGGTACTACTGGCTGTTGTGAGGGTGAACACTGAAGTCCTGTTGTGTATGCTTTGTCTATCTCAGCTGTAGGAGTTTCCTTTGTTAAGCCTTGGGGTTTTGTCTTGTTTTCTTAAACTGTGGTGGCATGAAAGATCCTTCAAATGTTGGCATAATGAATCTCAAATAGATCACGAACCTAATCTTCTTGAGCATAACACTGGACCTAACCTCATTGTGGTTGGCATCATCTTCATTGGTAAGACTATTGCCAGGTATGCTTCTAATTGGTTTCTGTTGAAATTTCAGATCTGAGTTATTGAGAATTTTGAGTAATCTTCCTTGTCTGCTATTTGAACCACAGTCATATAGAAAGGAGTCTTGTATACGTGTAGATTCTTTATTTACATTTGAAAGGTTATTCCAATACTGTTTGCTTCAGAAATATATTTAGAGAGTATTGACATCTCTGTTTGCTTTAACCATTAGAGGACTGCTGATATATATTTGAGTCTCCAGTGTTGAAGGAGTTTTATCTTTCAGTTTGATTTCTTATACGCCCTTGTAGTTTTTATCTTTCCAGTTTGATTTCTTATACTGCCACTGTTTTCTGTTATCCTATATGCTGTCTATGCTTCAGATCTAAAGTAACTTTGCTTAGAAAATTTAAAAGTGACTGTTGTTTTCTATCTTATCCTAAAATCTAACAATGCTACATGCCTCCATCAATCCATCAAAACCCTAGCCCCTATGTGACATCGTGCGCTAGGAAGGTGACATCTAGGCCTCCAAAGGCCAACGTTCAAATGGAGAAGGGTGGAATCCCATCCTCTAGCTATGCCAAGATGCCTCCAAAGGTAACGTCCTCCTCCATCATCAAGGTGCAAGGCTCATCATCAAATGGTGCCCTAGACGTGGGGTCTAGCATCCATCCTGTGGGCAAGGTACTACAAAGACAGATAAGTACAATCTCCAAGGGTCCACAAATCATATGAATCATGCGAAGTAAGCCACATTTAATAAGAGAACCACTCGAACATATGCATCAAACCCCCCTTTTCAAACTAACAAATGCTCAAAGACCTTATAAAAATTTCCTAATTTAGGTATGGGAGGGGTGTCAAGGTGCCCTATTGGGTTAATCAATTCCCAAGCCAAGTGTGTTTCCCAAGGAGAACCTATCCAATGTTAAAATTTCTCTTAAGCAATTAAGTGTGTTCAATATTCTTTAACTTTAGATTATTAAAACAATAATTGCATGCATAAGGATCACTGAAAGAAAGACATCCACAGTATGCACAAGATTTATCCTGGGAAACCCTCGTGGGAGAGAAAACCCGACAAAACTTCTTCAATATAGATTCTTCAACAAGTACAATGTCTCTCTCAAGAGAGATCTCACTAAATAGAAGATAAACCAGAAAACCCTAACCATAATAGGGTAGCGCACCACTAGACTAAGATGGTCCAATAGATAACCAAAACCCTTCACTAGAACACCCTTCCTCTGTAGTTGCTTCTCCTCCTCATACTTGTGCACTTTTCTATGTGAGAGAGCTTGTTGTGTGTATTCTCCAAGTGAGGTGCCTAGCCCCTTATAAATACAGGTTGAGTTGCCCAGAATTAGGTCAGGGACGACCTATCCACTTTATCCTTCTAATTTACAATTGACTTTGTTAAGGCACAATAGGGTTGACTTTTACAAAGGCACAATAGGGCCAACTTAGCAAATATAATATAATATAATTCTTTAGGGTTTTGTCTTGGTCAAATACAATATGAATATAATAAGAATATCTTCCGAAGCTACTCAAACTTCAACATCTAAGTCATGTAGTGAGTGTGAGGTGGATTTGGGGCAAGACTTCTAGGCATGGGGTTCTTGACATACAAGGGTTTGTATTGTCTCATTTATGGGTGCCTTTGTAGAGGGTGTGTTGCCCTTCGTCTGCAATGCAACATTTTTCCAAGCCTTTTTATTGCCATTAATTGATTAAGTTCCAAAACATTGAGTACTATGTGCAATGAAAAGTAAAGAGTCTCGCAATGCCACTTGAAGCTAGAAACACACAGAGTGCCATATGCAACGGAAAGTAAGGGGCACCGCAAAATGCATTTCCTCAACAAGCGGGACATTTATTAATTATGTGATTTCTTTTGCAGGTCCATTTTTTGGAGAAGCGTTTTATTGTTCCCAAGACCTGAGGGAAAGCATCTAGAAAGATAATATTGGCTTTTGTCTTTTTCCAGCTACAACACCTCTAGGCCTTTAGCCCCTTCTTCCCATGAAATGAGGTACAATCCCTTCTTGGATCAATGGTCCAGAAAACCCAAAAGATGAGGAAACAGAGGGGAAGAAGTATGGAAGGTGGTAAGTATGGATGGGAATGGTACGATGACCCTTCAAGGAACTACCTAGTAGCAACCCTTTTCCCGAGGGTGACCAACTTGCTAGGACACAATGACAACCACCAAGGTAAACTTAGGAAAAAGTTACAATTTCCAAGAAAATAACCAAGAAATGATTCTTTGCAACATGTTCAAATGCTTCAAATATTAAAGTGACACTTACCATGACACCAAACTTGTTACCTCATGAAGCAAAGCCTGTTGTCCTTTGGGACCAAGCTGATGTAGTTGGTGTTGCTTTGTCGCTGGTGATGAGTGGTGATCAACATGAGTAGGACGGACCCTATGGGCTTTGCTGCTCAATCTGACTCTCGACACTCCAGGTCTGCGACTTGTGGGCCTCAAAACATGATCTCCTTAGTTACCCCTAGATTGATGGTGTAACATGCATTAGAGATAAAATTTCGTGTTGAATTTTTATCTACGCTGCTGAGTGTGAGTGATTGAGAAATTGCCTCCTCTTAGACGTATGTAAAATATCACCCGATTCCCCTAAATGACTTTAGATATATGTTGCCAATTATGGGTCAAATTCGAAGCATGCATTTGAGAGTCCATACATTTAGTTAAGGCTGTACGTTTGTTACCAAGTTAACAATACTTTGTTATTTCCTTCCATTTATCTGTTTGTGAAATGGTTATTGCATGTCTTGTAGCTTGGACTTATTACACTAAGAGAAGCTTCTTTATATGTCAGAATCCACTACAATGATATTTTGAAAACAGAATTATTAAATGGATAGTGGACTCAATATACTTGTTGCAAACTAAAATAAAAGTAGTACTTGTTGCATTGAGATATGCTGGTGGTTGTTTCCGATGATTAAAAATTGACGTCTTAGGGACTCTATACAATCCTGTGGTGAGTGTTCGACTGTCAATGATTATTAGAGCGAAGAAATACTACTAATAAATACTACACACAGGTGCGGTTGTTCACTGTTATGGAAGATATTGTAGTTGATGCAATATCTGAAAGATTGCATCAAAGGTTTTATATTAAGGACAGCGTCATTTTGCGGACAAATTATCCTGTTGGTCGAATGTTGTTCATTTTACGTGGAAAGATGGAGAGCATTGGGGATGATGGGTTTAGGGCTATTATTAATGAGGGCAAGTTCTGTGGAGACGAGCTGTTGACATGGTGCATTGAAAATGCTGCAGTGCAATCCAGTAAGTAAAGTTTTCTCAGTGTCTATTTGCAATCTTTTATATTGTTTTGAAATCACTGTCTTGATGTTATTGGTTTTTGTTAGAGTCTCAGATGTGTATGAGAACATGATAATTTCAAATATGCGACTTAAGAATCTTGAAGCCATTGCCAACGTTAACTTTTACATTTCCATGGTTATACTTACATTCTCCTTGTTTTGGATTTTCAAGAGATATCCAATTGTAGTTGTTTAAGCTGGCACAAATAAACAAGTAGCTTGAGGTACGTCAAACTGTAAATCCGACTCAAGGCCATTTTCTAGATTGGAGAGTTAAACACACACGAACACTGTTAACATTGAAATCACACTTTAACTTGCGTTGGTTTGACGGTTTGTTTTTCCGACGTTTGCATATGAATTCAATTTTCTATAATAACAAAATTTTAGCAAAAATGTAATATCTACAAAATGAAGTTTGCAACAAAAGATGGGAACTAGTTCGGCCATATAAACTATGCAGGAAATACTGTGGGAACATGAAAGTCGGTAGTTAAGGATTTGTCAAAGCTGAAAAACTCTCTTCTGTTCAGATGCATGCTAATCAACAGGAAGATGCTTGCAGCATAAATCAGCAACAAATGTTTTCATTGTGCCGAGGAAATATGACTCCCATACGAAAAATACATATTAATCATGGACTATGTATTGCCAAGCTTATACCAAGTGAAGTTCATTTTTAATTGCTCCTGTGAAAGTATCCAACCCAGAAACGGTTCTTCAATTTCAGGAAAAACTGAAACTGTAGAAAAGAGGGATAGTACTGATCTTATTTTTGAGACGTAAATCAACTCAATAATGCGAGTTTTATGGAAGTTTGTCAAATCTAGTATTAAAGACGATAGTGCTTCGTAAAAATTATCACTCGAGAATTTCCCTGTCAGAGTGATCCTGAAATGAGTGGAATCCTACAGTTTAAAGATCTCACAGGTGAATCTAACTAATTTGTAATCTACAAAGTTCGCTGGAATTGATACAGCTGCGTATTTACTTTCTTTATTGCATAATTTATGTCTAAGGAGATGAGCTGATATTTTGATTGATCCTGTGTCAGACTCAAGGAAAAGTGTGGTTAGAAAGACGGGCCAAAGGGCACTTTCAAGCAGAACTGTCAAATGCATAACTAATGTTGAAGCCTTCTCTCTTGAAGCTGCAGATCTTGTATATGTCGCCAATAATTTTAATCGTTGCATGAGAAATCCGCGAGTTCAAGGAGCAATAAGGTACTTGAAGCATGCCTTTTCGATATGGAGATGGCAAACAAGGCAAACACTTTTTATGTCTTGACAAACTGACAGAAGAACTGCTCCTGAATTCAATGAATTTGTGAAAAGTGATGGCTTTTCAGTATTAATATTCAATTGTGCCCTTATCCAGAACTTCATTGTAACTGGTAATTGACATATTTTACATTGGGAAATAGTTAATCCATTCCTTGTTTTTTAAATTTTTAGGTATGAATCACTGTACTGGAGATCATGGGCAGCTGGGCTAATACAGGCCGCTTGGAAATATAGGAAAAGAAAGCGCAACAATTCTCTTCTATGGACAGTGAGATGAGGTTATAACAGAATGTCAAATGAAAATTTATCGAGTTCTAATTGGGCTATTCTTCATGCTCAAATCACAAAATGAAAACTTAAATTTCCTGTTATCGGATTGCTCTTACATCATTTCAGCTATCAGAAATGCATCCACTAATGCAAAACGATTTGGTTCAAAGTCTTTTTCTTCCTTCCATATGTCCATACATACGAGTCTTTTATGTTGTTGGTTCTTTTAGTTTCAGCAGGAAATCCTCACAGAAAATGCAATAACCAGCACTGTTAACAAGAGATTGCTACAAAGTTTGTTTTGCATCGTTGAGGTGGATAACTGGATGTAGGAGGGGGGAAAATGGGTGTGGGACTGGGAATTCGATTATTTATGAGCTTATCAGTTCATATTTATCCTCCAAGAATGGTGATTTAGATGTAAATTTTTTATTAAAGATGTTGATCTTATATCTATTCTGTACACTGTAATTGCCCTTGAATAAGATATAAAACCCCTTCCTCATTGTATGTTTTATTATATGCTGCCAATTAGGCAACTAATGGAAGGGGCAAAGGGACCTCATTTCAGCGTCTTTAGTACTGTGAAAGAGACAATGAAACTTGGTTATGCATAAATGTAATATGCATTCTTGTAACATTATCGGATCTGATAAATATTTATTTCAAGAGCGCATTTCATTTGCGGATACCATGCAAGAGATTGCACAAGATAAAACGTTACAAAGAAATCACATATCTTACTTTACTTAATACTAACTTCCATTTAGAAAATTAAACCATCAATGTAGAAAACTTGAATGTTATGAAGCTTAACATGAAAATTTCAAGGCTGTTTAAAATACAGGATACAGGACCGCGACATGTAGTCCCTCGAGATCGAGTTTCGTTTGAGAAGAGTATTCTGTTTTGCACATTCGATTTCAGAAATCATATGTTTTACATAACAGATTTCACATTTTGAAAATTTGAATGCTGCTTTGATTTTTTTGAGTAAGAATTATATGGTTGATTTTGACTTTTTCAGGAATTATGGAATTTCACATAAAAATTCCATAGCAAAAGGTTCTAGTTTTACATAACAGATTTCGCATTTTGAAAATTTGAATGCTGCCTTGATTTTTTTGAGTAAGAATTATATGGTTGATTTTGACTTTTTTCTGGAATTATGAAGTTCCACATAAAAAAAATCCATAGCAAAAGGTTTGGTTAAAAAGAGGAAAAAAAAACAAAAAAACATCATGAAATAGAAAACCAGTTCTGCAAAACATTTTTAATGCAGCTGTGCTTAGAAGAATTTAATTTTGTCAGTCTTAGGAAAATCTGAAAGAATCAAATATTTTTTACTAGAAAGGCCAGACTTGGATTGGCAAACTAGGCTAGAATTAGAAAACACAATAATATTTTTATTATTATTGTAAGGGTGCAATACATTATACTACCTCAAAGCACATCTAAACCTAAGTCGTCTATGCATCCAATACACTGTCTAGATTCAGTTCATTGTTACAAACACACAAGGTTTACTTATCACCTACCTCCACCCTTCCCTGGGTTGTAGAATGCATCTAGCGTCTCTTTGTGCAATGAGGTCATGAATTAGTCAAATTCTTTCTATATTTTAATAGATTAATTCTTCTATAAGTTGGCAAATTTGGCATAAGTACAGAGAAGTTAATCCATTAAAGGATAGAAAACATTAAGACATCAATATTCAAAAGAGAGAAACAAGTAATGGAATTTGGATTATATTTATAATTGTGAATGCCACATGGTCTCCCTTGCCTGGAGTAGGCAACCGGACAAAAATTCAACCTTTGCAACAAATCTCTATGTGTAACTCCCAATGACCAACTTATCCAATGTTAAACACAACCAAATGAAAATGAAACAGAACAGGCCACAACTTTTGTAACTCACTAACTCTCACCAACTATCAATAGATAGCATTTACACTAACATCATTAATCACCAATGATTATGTTCTTAACATAACAATATGATGTCTAAAGTATCATCACTACAAGGAGGAGAACAACTTTTAGAGGAGCTTTTTGTGAAGGTTTTTAGTGTTACAAAATTTAGTAAAATTTTCAAAAAACACCCCGCTACAACCTCCTCTATTGACTATTGAGGTTTTAACAGATGTTCCATATAACTAAAAAAAAATTGGGTGGGCGGAGGTTGTAGCAAATTTTTTTTTTTTTTTTTGCAGTGTTGTTATTGTCAAGCGGCACTAGTGTGGTCTTAACAGATTTGCGTCTGTGCATTAATATAATAAAATTGTCTGGTGCGTTAATATAATAAAAACACCCCAATGTATTTATAACTATTGCACACTGGTTCCACCTTTTTTGTCGTATGTAGAGCACTGATGCTCTTATAATTTCTTTACACCAGTTTCACCTTGTTTGTGTATGAAGCACCAGTGCGTTTTAGGTGTTGTAAGCACCGGTGCATTTTAGGTTTTGTACATACCAGTGTGTTTACGTTATATTAAGCACCAGTTGAATTAAGTTATTATGAAACCTGATGTGTTTAATATAGCGTGCATCCTAGTGCTTGTATAATTAGTATGTATCGATATATGTTTTATCATGTGCATCGTGTTAGAATATGATGGATGTGCTCGTTTTACCATAGACAATATCACTATATTCACCCAAACATAGGCTGAAGCCACCCTCCGAGCACCTTAACCTTGATAGAGAATCACTCCGGAAGCAAACCTTAGGCTAGATAGCCAAACAAAGGGTAGTGCACTTTTCTCCAAGGATAGTGCACCAAACAAGAGCTGATCAGATAGTCCAAACCATAACCAAGAGATAGTCCAAGCCAAAACATAATCTGCTAGTTGTAGCCGCTGCAACAACAACTTCTCCTCCAAACTTGTGCACAAACTGGCTAATTGCAGTGCGCACAAGTGAGCTCTACAATTTTGAGAATGCCTGCCAGAATGAAGACTGACCTCCTGTATTTATACTAATTATGGCTAACTCCCTAGGAAGACTTCTCATTCTGGGTGCCTATTTACTTAGTATATAATATTTCTTTTGGCCGACTTATTCTCTTGGAGGCTAATAACCTAATACAAATTATCCTCTTGAGACGACTTGTCTTCTAGGGTTATTATCCAACTCATTAGGGTTTCTTCTTGCTTCCCGGAATATTCTATTCTCATCAGGTTTACACGTGGAGGTAAATACCTCCCACAACTACCATAATATCAACACTCCCTCCTAGCTAGGAAGGTATTACAGGTAATGGTCTTGAGCACAAACATAACATTCACCCGGTAACATCAACATAGTTGTATAGACTATCTCATGACTAAATCATGAGCACCATCATCACCATCAGTGTCATCAACTGCATCATCTCTCAAAACCATACTCCATCTGAGTAATTAAACATTATGTTGGATAAGTCACTCACTCCATAGAGTGACACAAGAGCCATTCTTCTAATCCGAACATATGTCCTAGAAGAATAAATATCCTGAACCATTTTTCGTCTAGGAAATCTCTGTCCATTGATCATCCATCTAGTTGATAATTATTTCCAACACTGTTGATAGTCTTCAAGGCAATCGAAACAATATCATTCAATAGAACACAACTGTGTCTATCCATAGTAGTACACAACTACAATCCAGTGGTACACTCCCACACCACGTAGCACATAGGTACTTGATTAGTGACGTATATTTACAAACAGTGGAACACATCCACCACAGTAGTATACATCTACTGTATAGAGACATACAATCTTCATAACAATCATTTGATATCAACCTACACAAAAACAATGTTATGATATAAACTGAATCATCTGGGCCATTCTTCCACTCACATCTGTGAGATCTGGAAGAGCATCTATCTTGGGAAGGGCAAACATCAATGATGAGCTATCTGGACTATTCTTCTCAAGCAAGGAGGAATAACTGTCATGATTTCTGAGCCTAGACCATTCCTCCCCCTGGGCCATTCCTCCGACACTAAACAAAGTGTAACCTGGAGAGAATGAGTCTGCCTTAAGGAATGCCTGTCCTGATTGTTGAACCTGGACCATTCACCTATCTGGGCCATTCCTCTAGCACTAAACAAAGTGCAACCTGGAGAGAATGAATCTGCCCTAGGGAATGACTGTCCGGACCATTTCCTAAGGAAATGACTGTCCTGCACCAACCTCCAAAATGGACCATTTTTCGAAACTGCTCACAACTGTGAGCTTCAAAAGAATGAATGTCCAACGAGGTGGAGCAGTCTTCTTGATTAACCATCAAGAAGAGAGATTGTTCTAGACCATTCCCCATGTTAACCACAATGGGGAATCGTTGTCTATGGTACATTAGCAGTCCATCGAACCATTTTCATTACAAAAATGACCGTTCGATCTTGACCATTTTTCGAACTGGAAAATGTTTGTCCATCAGAAATCTCAAACCACTTTCCGAACTTGAAAGGAACTGCTCATCCTGGACCATTTTTTGAACTGAAAAATGATTGTCCATAAATCAATAACACATCAGTGCTCCCTCCCAACCTGGGAGTCATCTCTTCCTTTTTCAATAGGGAAGTCGTCTCCACGAGCTCTAGCTTGAGTACGCAAACTCTTTCATCTTGGACAGAGGCTTTACCAAAATGTCTACTTATCTGCTCATTTGTGGAGATATATATATATATATATATATATATATATATATATTGGAGAACTACTTCTCTTTTCTGGACTTCATCATGGAGAATGTAATGCTTGATCTCAAAGTACTTTGGTCTTTCTGGAACACTAGTTTTCTCTGAACGCTTCATATAGCTCTGATCAATATAGTGTGTCATTATTGGATTCATCTTTTGTTCCCCATTGGCTCATAACATCGTGGCAAGGCTCAAACTGGAACATATCCATGTGGTACTTCTTATGTCATCATGAGATCTTTGTCATGGATTGGCAATCCATCATCCTGATCTTCTGAGTAATCATTCTGATACAATATCTCTATTATAGAAAGTCTTCACCACGCTTCTGATGTGCATTGGAGGTTCTCCACCAAGTTGTCTTCTTCCATTTGCATACAAGGGTCTCTTTTTGGTATACCTCAAAGCATTGAGGTTGCTCTACATACACTCTTTGTTCAATTATTCTGGAGAACAGTCTTTGTATTCATCTGATGTCAATTCCAACCTATGGATATTGTGGACGATATAATAGCTCATGTAGAGATATATCTGGTTTATTGGAACAAGTAATCATCATAGTCTTCTCCCTCCATCTGGGATAATCTCTAGTTCTGGATCTCGCAATGCTTACATTCACAAGTCTTTCATACACTGTTCTTCATCATAGCTTTCAATACCTCTGCTTGATTGCTTTTAGTGAGTTCATATCAGGCTGGTAATCATGTGATTCTCGATACAATGACTGGTTGTTCTAACTTTTCTTTCTTTCTTGGAATCTTCATGTTCTTCCTCATGTTTCTCTTTAGATCATGGGTCCATGGAGTTTTCTATAGATTCCATGCTCTGAAGATTCTAGCTTCTTCCTTTCATAGTAGGATCATGGATGTGGATGGATAACCAGGGATGCTTTAAGGCTTCTTTTCGAAGAAGACTTATTCTAAGGTCAAACTGAACACGTACTGATTTTCATGGTTGCTACCATGGATATATACTTTATCACCTTTAATGGATCATATGATTGGCTTCCTCCTAATCCTTACTTCATGTATGAATGCATGCTCTTCTTTTGGTTATATATAATCGACTCCCTCCATCTAGGAGATTCCATGCTTCCGTCTGCATCCTTATTGTCTTCTTGTCTTAGAAGAAGAAGTATGTTTTGTCCTGCTTGGTTTTCTTAGAGGGTTCTCTTTCTTTGACAACTAATGCTTCGTGTGTTTCCTTCCTTTTCTTTAACTCAGGACAATGATTCTTGTAGTGACCATACTTTTGACAATTGAAGCATTGCATCCTTGACATATCTTTCTCTTGATTTGTTTTCTTCCTGGAGCCAAACTTCTTTTTGTTCCTGAAATCCTTGAACCTTCTTGTGAAGGCATGATCATCGTACTTCTTTTGGGATTTCTCTTTTGCACTGATCCTTGATTCTTCTTGAGCACAACAAGTCCAAAGTTCTTCAAATATAGGATACTCCTTCCTTGTGTTCATGCTTGCGGAAAATGCATCCCATGTCTTAAGAAGACCATTGAGTACTATGTTTACCAATTCCTTCTCTGAAATGATCTCTTCAATAGCTTGTAGTTGATCTCTTAACTAAGAAATTTTCACAAAGTATGATGTTATGTTGTCATAATCATTCATCTTCATGTCACAGAGCTCATTCTTCAGACTCATTACTTGTCCAATGTTTCTGACTGAGAAGAGGTTTGTTAGGGCATCGTACATCTTCTTCGATGAGTCAAGATGGGAGATGTAGGGTATCAAGTGGTCTTTTATAGAGTCCACTATGATATGCATGGTATTGATATCACCGTCTTTGAACTTCTCCATAACTGTAACATTCTGCGGTTCCTTCTCTTTTCCTTCTTCAAACTCCGGTTCCATGATCTTTCCTTTCACGATATCCAACACTTTATTTTTGGCAAGGATGAGGTCAATTCTTGTCTTCCATGCTCTGAAGTTAGAACCTCCATTTAACTTGTTTTCTGACTTCATAGAGTAAGTCATGGCAGCTTTGACTTGGTCAACCCTAGATTTGACCAAAAAACTCAAACTTGACGTCTTGGCTTGCTGAGAGTACCAGGAGATGCACTAGGCTAGGGTGCACTGGTCTATCCAGAAATTAGGTCAATCCCTTCACTTAAGGTGCCTCAACAAGAGGGTTAGGGTTTCTGCAACTGCACCTGCTATTAACCCTAACGACAATGCTTTGGTGACTGCTCCTGCTAGAAACCCTAGCGATAGTTCTTCAACAAGCTTAATATCCTTATGGCTATGCTCCCTTCCAGTGGTTAGACTGAATGAAGGAGGTGTGGGCCCATAAGCTGTTAGAATATGATGGATGTGCTCGTTTTACCATAGACAATATCACTATTGTCACCCAACCATAGGTTGAAACCACCCTCCGAGCACCTTAACCTTGACACATAATCACTCCGGAAGCAAACCCTAGGCTAGATAGCCAAACAAAGGGTAGCACACCTTTCTCCAAGGATAGCGCACCAAACAAGAGCTGATCAGATAGTCCAAACCATAACCAAGAGATAGTCCAAGCCAAAACGTAATGTTCTAGCTGCAGTAGTTGCAACGACAACTTCTCCTCCAAACTTGCGCACAAACTGGCTAACTGCAGTGCGCACAAGTGTGCTTTGCAGTTCTAAGAATGCCTGCCAGAATGAAGGTTGGCTTCCTGTATTTATACTAATTCTGGCTAACTATCTGGGCCAACTTCTCATTCTGGGTGCCTATTTACTTAGTATATAATATTTCTTCTAGCCGACTTCTTCTCTTGGAGGCTAATAACCTAATACAAATTATCCTCTTGAGTTGACTTGTCTTCTAGGGTTATTAGGCAACTCATTAGGGTTTCTTCTTGCTTCCCGGAATATTCTATTCTTGCCAGGTTTACACGTGGAGGTAAATACCTCCCGCAGCTACCATAATATCAACACATCGAAGGGTAGTGAAATTTCAAATATTCGAGCTGAGATGTCGGCACCATTTACTAGGCATCGGTGTGTATATTAAAGATATGTATGTGTAAATAATATTTAGAGCCCCTATGCATATAATAAAAGTAACGCACAATTGTGTACATTATTTTTAGTGCCCTGATGTATATTTTAAACATGCATCGTACAATTTTGAAACGACAAATATTATTGTATGTTATATTATTTACACAACGATGCATTTTCTCACTAGTTCATATCGGTACATTATTATAATTAATGTGCACCGGTGTGTATGACTCCTCAAAACACATTGTTTTTTATATTATGGCACACACCATTTAGTGAGTTCAAAAGAATACAATGCACTGATATGTATATACTTTAATTAATTATTTTTTACAAATTTTTAATTAATCATTTCAAAATCAAATATTTTTTATAAATAATATTGTTTTATATTTTTGCATTTTGATATAGTGATCGCATTAATACGTTATCCAAATTAAATCTATTTTATTTGTAACAAGTAAATCATCCGCATATTGATTATTCGGGAACACAACATCTTACAACATTTGACAATGCAATGAAATAATAAATCCATTTTATTATATATGAATAAGAGATCCATTGTCATGCAAAAATGGGCAACGTAAAGGTCCACAATAATCAAATTGCAACCAATATGTAGTAATATTCAATTATATTGATTGTCATTCATCAGTTGTCATCGCTCGAGCTATGTGCATGCCCCATTTCTTCATCATTTGTTGGTAATAGTGTACTTTGGTTTTTTAACATAATGTTTTATTGATCGGCTTGTTTTTTATGTTTTGTTCCTTCATCTTCCATCTACAAACATATAAATAAATTGTAATAAGTATATCTACACTTATATATATAGTATAACATATATGATTGTGTAAATCAAAAAACATGGCTTAGCATCAAGTTTTTCATAAACAAATACACATTCTTTCGAAGCCATGTTTCATGCATTATTTCAAAATCTCCTTTGTTGGTTGCATTTCATACTTTGTTTCCTTCATGTTTGATACGACATGATAGAGACACTCAATTTAATCAATATAATTTTTTTGTTTTTTGTTTTATTAATTATAAAACAAAGGAAGTTAAACAACATAACTACCTATAAATTGTTCAATTAAACTTTCATACTTTAACATATACTCACAACCCATACTTAACCCAATGTTTATGAGTTCTTGGGTTGGCTCATCCTTGTATGTTAGCACCTACTAGAAGACATTCATTGACAAGTGTAAATTAATATTTAAACATAAAAATCACAACAAACATGCAATTTTAAGAAAGGTCGAAAATGTAAATACTCACAAAGTTTGTGATCAACCATTTTATTCCCCGTCCTCCTATCTTATGTGTTGAATGGATTCTAATTTTTTTTCTTTTCTGCAACAAAACAATTGAAAATTAGTATTTCACGTGATAATTAACTTTGATGTATATAAAAGAATTATTAAATGATTACATACCTTTGATCCACATTGTAGTTGGGATGGCTCCTCTTGTCACACAATTTTGTTCATTTATTTTACCATCTTCTTAAAGGAAATTTTAGAGCTAAATTTCGTCTGTGGGCTAATTTTCCATGTTTTTTCCCTAAAAAAGATTTGTCAATTTCCCTTTTTTCTAAAAAAAATCACCCAAATTCTATAGAATAAAATTATTTTACCTTAAAAATAGCTCAAAGTTTATAGAAACTATATAAAATCCTTGGAAATTTGAATATTTTTACAAAAATATCACCAAACATTTTATAGTTTGAATATTAACGACTAGTAAGATTTGCCAAGGTTTCTATATTTTGAGATAAATTTTCATCCTTGAAATTATCCGTGATCTTTTTCTACACATTTTTGAACATCATACGTCTTGGTTTTCCCCTTGCTTGTCCGTTGGAATTTTCAAAATCTCCCTAAAAAAAAGTAGGAATCATCAGATATAAAAATTACGTAATTCGTAAAAAAATAAGATCCCAGTGTATATTAAGTTACTACATGCATCAGAGCATCAAGCATATTTATACACACAGATGCATTGTAAGGTACCATATGTAATGTAATATGCAAAAACAAAAATATTCAAGAAAATACCAAATGGAACAAAATATTGAGAATAGCAACACCAACAATAATACCTTTATTGAAATAAAGCAATGTTCACTTATCTCCTTGAGGGGGCAACCTCCAGCAAAGCATCGCCCTATTACAATAATTCTCAAGACAAAAAAAAATCATGCTTCGTACTATTATTTATACTAATTCCATCTTCTAAAGAACATTCTAGAGGAAGAACTTTCTAGAAGCGAAAGCATTTATTAGGTCTTCTTACATTGACTTGTTCACATTTATTAAATAGGTTTTATTAACTAATGTCGATCTTTATTACATGGAAAATATATTATTCTACCTACATGATGGATTGGGAAGGATAGGTCCCTAAAATGCCCTCCCCCTTGAAGAACAACCTTGTCCTCAAGGATCGAGATGAGGAAATTGTTGTAGAATGGTGGTCGGCTCCCAGGTGGCATCTTCTGGAGTTGTATCTTTTCATTGAACTAACACTTCCTTGATGGTGTGTTGATGGAGACGATGCTCTCGCTAATCCAAAATGGCCCGTGGTTGCAACCAAATGGAACCTTCTTCATCTAACTCGATATTGGATTGAGTTTGGCACTTAGTTCCAATCACTTACTTTAAGCATGAGACATCAAAAATGAGATGGAGATTAGAATGATGGGGTGGAGCTAACTGGTTGGCCATAATCCCCACTTGCTTGAGAATGGTATACGGACCATAAAATTCGAGATCATGTTTTTGACAGTGTTCAATTTTGAGTGAAGTTTTCTATAAGGTTGCAAACAAAGAAACACTTGGTCCCCTTCAACAAATTGACATTCAATACGTACTTGATATGCTTGTTGCTTCATGTGATTCTGAGCCATGACCAAATTTTCTTTGAGGGTACTAAGAATGGTCTCTCTGATTGTAATACTTTTGTCAACCTCCTGAACCTTCGAGACACCTGTCATATGTGAGAGAACTGACAGTGGCTTTTGTCTGTAGACTGCTTCAAAAGGAGTCATCTGAGTAGCTATATGGTAAGATGTGTTGTACCACCATTCAGCTAGGGGTAACCACTGATCCCATTGATTTTGTCTATTGGATGCAAAACACTGCAAATATATTTCCAAACACTTGTTGACAATTTCAGTTTGGCTATCATTATGGGGATGATAGGTGGTGCTAAGATGCAATTGGGTTCCTTGGAGCTTAAACAATTATTGCCAAACATTGCTGGCAAAAGTTGGATCTCTATCAGAGACAATACAATGATGCATGCCATGAAGTTTGAAGACATTATCCATGAAAATTTGAGCCACTGTGGATGCAGTGAATGGGTGTTGAAGAGCACATAAATGAGCATATTTGGAAAGACGATCTACTACCACCATAATGAATGACTTATTACCCGAATTAGGTAAGCCAACAATGAAATCCATAGAAATATCTCTCCAAATAGCAGGGGGGATCAGAAGCGGTTGAAGTGTGCCTGGAGCTTTGATTGTTTCTCCCTTGTTGTGTTGACATACATCACACTTAGCCACAAAGGTGCGAAAGTCATGTTTCATACCATCCCAGAAAGAATAATGTTTGACCCATTCATAGGTTTTGGTAAACCGGGAATGCCTAATTATGGGTGAAGCATGAAGCTCAGAAAGGACCGTGGATTTAAGTTGTGACTATTTTCTTAAACAAAGACGACCTTTGTAGCGAAGCTCTTAATTATGCCAAGAGTACCATGGAGAAGCTAGAGAATGGTGTTGCAATTGTTGAATCAAGCTAGAAAGTTTGGGGTCTTGCAGTCATTCCTGACGAACAACTTGGAGCAAATCTGGTACAATGAAGGAGAGGGAAAAGAGGGACCCTTCTTCTTCATACTTCCTTGAAAGAGTGTCAAAAACCACATTTTTTTCCCTCCTGGTAATTGATCTCATAATCATTTCCAAATAGATTGTTCACCCAATTTTGTTACTTTGGGGATGGAATCTGTTGTTCCAGAAAATACTTGAGGCTTTGATGATCAATTTTAATTTGGAAGCATTACTCCAATAGATAAGGACGCCTAAGATCCACGACATATAGAATAGCCAACATTTCCTTTTCATAGATTGATTAGCCCAAATGTCTCTCTGAAAGTTGTTTGCTAGTGAAGGATAAATGCCTACCATCTTGCATGAGGATTGCCCCAATTCCTTTCCCTAAAGCATCACATTCTAAGAAAAAAGTCTTTGTGAAGTCGGGAAGTGTTAGGAGAAGAGTCGTGCAGATAACCTCTTTCAAGGCTTGGAAGGATTAATAAGCTATTGGAGTCCAAGTAAAAGCATTCTTTTTAAGAAGAGTCGTGAGAGGTGTGGAAATTTTTCCATAATTCTGAACAAACTTGTGATAATATCCCATTAAATCTAGAAAAACATGCAATCTCTTAAGAGTTTTAGGGCGAGATCAATCCTGCATAGCTTTAATTTTCTTAGGATCCACCCATACACCATCATTGTTGACAATATGACCCATGTACTCCACTTTCGATGCTCCAAAGGAACATTTATATTGTTTGAGGAAAATTTGGTGTTGAGAGAGTAGATGGAGAACGTGATCCACATGGGTGAGATGGGTTGTCCAAGTTTTACTATAGATGAGAATACTATCAAAGAAAACTAAGACAATGATGGAGAAAATGATGGAAAACATGATTCATTAGACTTTAGAAAGTGGAGGGAGCATTACATATGCCAAAGAACATTACCAGGAACTCATAGTGACCCTCGTAAGTTTTAAATGCAGTCTTGGGAATGTCTTCCTCTTTCATACGGATCTGGTGGTAGCCAGAATGGAGATCAAATTTAATAAAGTATTGAGCACCTCTCAATCCATCCAATAGATCGTCAATGATAGGAATGAGAAATTTGTCTTTGATGGTGAGTTTGTTGAGGGCATGAAAGTCTGGACACATGTGCCAAGTGTCTTCTTTCTTGAGTACCATGACCATAGGAGAATAATAGGGGCTGGTACTTGGATGTATAACACCTGCATCGAGCAATTCATGAACAATTTTCTCAACTTCATTCTTCTAGGCAAAGGGATGACGATAAGGGTGAACATTGGGAGGAAGACTTCCCAGGACTAGAGGAATGGAATGATCATGAACACCATGGAAAAGGGGAAGTCCATGGGGAGTGGAAAAAACAACTTGGTGTTTGACAAGGATAGATTGGAGGTCAGGATGCACATAGGATGTCTCAACTGCTTGAATGGAATGGAATTGGGCAATAATTCCCAACATTTTTTGAGACGCTTTTCCATTTCATGGGAACTGATGATCTCAGGGGAGCTTGTTGTGATTCCTTGGAACTTATATTGTTGTCCCTTCTGTTGGAATGACATGGTTAATTCCTTAAAATCCATGAAGATGGGGTCAAGAGTGAGTAGCCATTTTGCACCAAGCACAATGTCACAATCGCCCATGTTGATAGAAAACATATAAGATTTCAGGTTGTACTGACCAATTTGGAGACATACATTTTCACAACGACCACTACATTTCATGGAACCACCATTGGAAATCATGATTTGAAAATCGTTGACTGCACAGATATAGAAATTGATTTCTTGGGCAATGCGACGATGAATAAAATTATGGGTGTTCCCACTGTCAACAAGGATCATGACATTTCTATGATTAATGTAGCCAATGAACTTGATGGTTTGGGGAGTAGAGAAGCTAGTGAGGGCATGCAACAAAATCAATGGTTCAACTTCTAGTGGATCAGAGGGCAGAGTAGGATCATTGGGTGGGGGTAGTTCTTCCACTAGGGAAAATTCGACCTCTTCATTAGTGAAATCCTCAGAAATGGTCATAAAAAGCTTATGTTCCTTACACTTTTTCATAGGAAAATATTTTTCATCACAATTATAGAAAAGGCCCTTGAGTTAGCGTTCAACCATTTCCGCCCTAGTTAACTTATGGATCTTAAGAGAATTAGCATGAGGGATAGGATTGGTAGGTCGAGGGCAAGGAAGAAAAGAATATTTTTGGTTCTGGGAAAAGACGATTTGTTGTGCTTCCTTAGCACATTGAGTAGCTTCCAACCACGTTTAGGGGCGAACCATGAGGACCTAGGCTCAGATTTCATCCTTTAGGCCACTGATAAAGCATTCCCTAAAGAAGGCATCAGACATGCCCTTTGTTATGAAATCCAATTGTTCAAATGTAGCTATAAAGTCTTCCATTGTACTAGATTTTTTCAACTTGGTCAAATGTCCCAGGTAGTGTGTGTCGGTGTCAAAGCGCTAATAAATTTCGCCACAAATTGTCTCCAAGAAACATACCATTAGCATGATTTTCTACGCCATTTATGGCATTTAGGATCCAGATAGAAAATACCATAATGAAGTCTGACCAAGCCATTATTAATGCCATGCAGGGAGAAGTAATGCTCCATTTGGGTGACCCAACCAGTGGGATCTAAGCCATCAAATTTTTTCGCCTCCACTTGCAGAAGACGTAGATCACGATGAAAGGGGTTGGACTAAAAAAGTCTAGTAATTGGAGGAAACATCACCTTCTAGGTTAAAAGGTTGTTTGTTGGGTATGTGTTATATTCTTTGCATGGGTGTGTGTGTGGGCGCGCCAGATATGAAAACTGCGTCTGACGATCCCTACCACTAGAGATCTGTCGTGTGCGTTGGGCGCTTTCCTAGGGGGTCCCAGGGGGGGCAGGTATGCCCCCCCCTGATTACGCGCAACACCCCGAAAAATTGTTTTTGGGTGGTTTTTGCTATTTTTAGCGGATTTTGCTATTTTTAGTGGATTTGTAAATTAATCCCAGATTAAGGGATTAGGGTTTTGGTATCTACGGAATACCTAAAAACATTGTATATATTGTATGGTGAATGGTGAAATTTGATATAATGAAAATAAGAAAGGTTTTCCCGGTTGAGGGTTTCCGGTATAAAATCTCTGTGTACTCTGTGTATGAGCCATTGATTAATTTTTGTATTTCTTAAGAATCTATATGCATTTCTTTACTTCGCAGGTTTAAAACTTACATTGTTTAGATGAGGTAAGGTCACCAAGAATATTCAGTTTTGTGAAAAGTGAGGGAGCAAAGGACTCAAGTTGGCTATCAAGTTGGCTAGTGATCTCCTTCCTCATGTTTTCCATGTCCTTCTTCATGTCTTATTTCATGTCTTCCATTTTGGTGTCTAGATTGGAATTGAGACGGGTTTCAAGGTATTGGTTGCGAGTGTGTGCCATGGTGAAAGTGAAACACATAAATGGGACAAGTGGGTTCACACGGAAAGGGGTTACTGGTGAAGGGTACCACTACAATCAGGGAAAAGAGAGGAATCCAATGGAATAGGTGGGAGATAAGGGTACCATAAAGGGTGGGTGGGTCCACTTGAAAAAAAAGGATGGCAAGTGATATATACTACTGCAATCAAGGAGAAAAGGGGAGGCCAATGGGATAGGTCCCAAATAAGGTTGTTAGGAAGGGGGTCGGGTCCACAGAAAAAATATTAAAAATTATAGGTACCACTGTGATCAGGGTGAAGAGAGGAATCCAATGGGATAGATCCCAAATAAGGGTGCCACTAGGACCACTACTTTTTTTTTAATTTTTTACTTCGGTAGATTTATACTCTAGCACGAAGAATACTACAGGGACAAATGGCCCAAATTGTTAACAGGAAAAATTGTATAGGAATTTCGCAACCAGAATGTAGGAGGCAAGGTTGCGCGACAATAGAACTCGTTTGTTCCTTTTTTGTTATGTTTCTTTTACAGTGGTTAGAGTTTACATGGTTCCTATAGACAAGGGTTTACCTTTTTCTATAACTCTATGATGTATGTGTGAGGTCGAATAATAGTACTTGAACCAATATCTCAGGGAACCAACTAAGGAGGCTCGACCGTACCCTTAGCCACACTACTCGATTACCCAAGTACTACAAAGTATCTTCCCGAGTGTTATTATTGGTGTCACTATAGCAGTTAGGCGGTTGGTCGACTAATCTAGGGATGGCTTCAGGGAACCTAAGGGGATCCCGATATACCTATCATTATGTGGGAGTGATGGTCATGTACAGATTCTGTCTGATGCAATACTACTCGAGGGGTACCACCAGGGGTTACAGAGGTTTCCAACAAGGTGAAACATTTGTTTCTAGACAACCCTGTGAGACCATTTGTATTTCCTGCGTGTAGTCTTTCCCACCGTAGTTTTACTCTCTAAGTGATAGATCTTTGTAATTTAAAGGCATCAATAGTACACGTCTCTACCCTGAAAAAACATTCCCACAGTTTCCGCAGAGGAAAGTTCTCTGATACCACTTGTAAGGTACCATATGCAATGTAACATGCATCATCATAAATATTCAACAAAATACCAATGGAACAACAAAATATTGAGAATAACAACACCAACAATAATACTTTATTGAAAGAAAGCAATGTTCACTTGCCTCTTTGAGGGGGAAACCTCCAACATAGTAGCGCTCTATTGCAATAATTCTCAAGACAAAGATTTATCATGCCTCCTACTCTTATTTATACTAATTCTATCTTCTAAAGAAAAATCTAGAGGAAGACATTTCTAGAAGTGAAAGCTTCTATTAGGTCTTCTTACATTGACTTGTTCACATTTGTTAAATATTTTTTATGAACTAATGTCATCCTTTATTAAATATAACAATGACATTGTGAAATTGAAAATGTTTTACAATTTTTTGTATTCAGCTGGTGCTTTATGAATTAAGAAAATCATGGCTTCCTAAGTATTGTTTATTACACATCGCCAACCTATGAACAAATTTAAGATATGGTGGTTTCCATATAAAAACCAATAATTTTTCTATTTTAAAGTCAATAGTGTGCTTTGTAAAAAATGTGCCTTGGTGTTTATCTAGGTAAAGTGCAAATTGTCGACCGCGGAAAGGATTTTTTAATATTATTTATAATTTAAATTAAGTGGTTTTATTGACATACAAATATGCATCGGTGCTCTTACTATGTACAGAGCGCAATGGTAACCATGAAGACATTTTTCAAAAAAAAAATCGACAACGACAAGACGGTTTGGGATCTAAGGCAATTAGTGGTTTCATTGCAATGGATAGGAAATGTCCTTATATAAATAAACAAACCCTATAAAAAAATTGCTTAAAAACAATTCTCCATGTGAAATATAGAAAAAGAAAGTGAAAAACGATGAGTAAATTAGAACTTTCAATACTTAAGGTAACTAAGAAACCCTTTTTTTTTCTTTGGAAATGCACTGAAAATTGTTGAATCAAATAGGAGAACGATTAAGATGATTAATAAAATGAAATAATATACCTCAAATTTCTCTTCTTCAAATTTCTATGTGATCTATAGTAACCCCCCTCGAATTTGGTTCTTAAAAAAAAATCCACCCACTTTGAAGTCTTTGCTGATAAATTTCCCTTCTAAAATTTGAAAAATGAATAAAACAATGAATAGGGTTTTCCTTTACAAACAAAAAAACTGAAATTCCAACTCATTTTTTCGTTGTATATTTTGGTGCATTGATGATAAACATGTGCGATGTTTTTTTTACGAAAGTTTCATTTTTGGCGCGTTATATAGTGAGTAGCGCATTAGTGTGGTGTGTATGTATAACACAATGATTTATTTTTATAATAAATTTCAATGTATTGATAGTAAGTGCATATTATTTTTTTTACTTGCTTCAGTCGGTGCGTTATACAGTTATAAACACAATAGTGCGGTGTGTACGTAACAACGCACCATAAGATAGTTTAATTTGCAAAATGTGAATGCAAACATCTGCATTTGAATTTTGCAGAGGTTTTTCTTTGATGAGACAATAATAAAGGTCATTCTTTGGTTCTTCACTCAATTAAATGCACCGATGCGTTTGGTTTATCTATATCCATCAATGCATCTTTATATAATGAAACACACCATCATGTGATAAAAGTTATTTGAAATTGTTTTTGAAGTTAGATTGTTCTATGCTTCCCAAGATGATGGTTTTGCCTCAAATGAAAGAAAAAATTAATTATAATATCAAATGGAGAATTCTTCATATTCCAACCCATTATGTATCGTTGGAAGTCCTTTAAGTTCTCTCATGCCGATTGCAGTATGTCTAGATTTTATTGATAATTCATTTATCTCATTGAATTTATGTTATGTATGAAGGTGCAGTTGAATAATTATTCACTGAATTTTGTAGGATCAAGATTCAGGACCGAGTTCAAATGCTTAAGATATTCATGTAGTCTCAAAATTCTGTAAGTCCTTATCAAGAGAAAGATACCACAAGTATATGTTTGATGAAAATGTACACCTTCTTTACCCTACCAATCCTAAGATGCCATCTTCTAGAAGCCATCCTGGGTCAATGGTATTACACTATGAATTTGATCTCTTTTATGTAGACAACCTCGTAGGGCGTAAGAAAAATATGATTGAGTAATTGTATTTTTGGATTTACAATGGAACTAATATAAATGTATTGTTTAATTTGACATTTGTTTTATAAAGTGGTTGGTTTCATGTTTATTATTGGGAAAAATGTCCATGCTTCTAATAAGTGTTTGGTATAATGTTTGAACATATTAAATGCATTGTGTTACTAATATTATCGATATAATGTTCGATATTTTTACAATTAGGATTCTGATGATGGGAAACATGTCCACCATCTACCATTGCACCCCACTACGATGTCAAGTCATGAGATTTTTGCTAAATGAAAACAACTCGGAGAGGAAGCATATTGAGAATGGTTGAAACAACTGCCTATTCAATTCCCGCCATGTCCCGAGTAACCAATTCAAAACCTCGATAGTAACATTAGTTTTTCAGATTTTGGGGATGAAGGAAATGATATACAAGTTGGTATGGATGATTTCTTGTAGGACACCCAAGCCATGGGGGGAAAGTTGTTAGATGCATTACAACAAAATGAACTAGGGAAACATGTTGATGTTGCAGATACCTTCTTCGAAAGACTGAAATCTGCTTCCAGCACCCCTCTATTTGATTGAGTACAGAGGTCTGCAAGGTCTACCCAGCTAGGGACAAAAATGTTATTGTATGACTTGAAAGCAATGTATCATATGTCATATGTGTGTTTCTTAGCACTTTTGAGATTACTAACCATTAAGTCCCTTAATTTTTTAAGGAATATTGTCATATAATGAAAAAAAATATGGTTGATTTTATTCATGCTTAATGATAGTGTACATTATTGATTTTTTTAATTTTTAAATCTGATAATTATTTCCTTATGATTTTCAAACAAATTTTAATACCATTGTTGTCATAGATTAATTACACACTGAAAATTTCAACTGAAATAAAATACAATGGAAATAAAAGAATCATAAAGAGGTAGCCATGCACAATAGACACAATATTTATCTCGAGAAAACTCGAACTCGGGAGAAAAACCCAACAACTTTTCTATATAATAATCCAGTCTAAGATATTACTAGTACATCACCATCAATAGAAAAAATATCATGCAAGAAGTATCTTCCAAAATCCTAGCGTCTCCAAGAGCTAGCGTCTCAATAGGATAGCTAAGATATAAACAAGAGAAGGATTCTTCAATCCTAACACCTCTCCAAGTCTAGTGCATACACCAAGAGAACAGGAACTCCAAAAGATAGAGAAAATCTCACTACTAGAACTGACAACTGGAAAATGCGCCCTTGAGGAGAAGAGTTGTATATGTAAAAATGAAATGACTCTGCCTCTATTTTTACTTTTCCAAGCACCTTCTTTTCACCGGTGGGGCTGACTACTTCTTCTAGTCTTCAATATGCTTTATGGTGTTAGTTGTGGAGCTTAATTATCTTCCTGATTAAGAGGTATTTGTTTTCAGTCATGTTTATACCCCATGAAGACTTTAAACCCAGAAGAATGTACACTCCTCCACGCTGGGGAGTACAGAGGGGGGTTACCCCCTCTACGGGGTAAGGGGGAAAGCGGGCCCCCAAAGGAAAAATTGCCTTGTAAATGTATATTGTAGTTTCATTGTAAATATGGACCATTCATTATAAGGTCGTAGATCTGATGGTAGAAGTTATGTTAGGGTGTTTTTCCCTAGAAGGCAACCCTATTTTATGAGGGAAATGTATTTTGGCAATGTATCGTTGCGAATATTGTATTCTGAGAGAGGAGACTATGAGAGAAAGAAGAGGAAGTTACAACGGGTGTGTTGTAGGTTGTATCCCTTAATTTGCTGGATAATAATAAAGGAAGGACCTGAAAATTTCTCTGGTGGACATAGCCCACACTGGGTGAACCACGTATATTTGTGTCTCTATTGTATTGTGTATCTTCTATGTTTTATTTCCGCATTGTTTTATTTTATTCCTCTGCGATCCTATTTTTCTAACAACTAGTATTAGAGAGAAAGGTAACTCGCAGGAAAAAGAGGGCTCTTGGTTTGAGTGAGAGCAATGGCAGAAGATGGAAAGTTTAGGGTTGAGAAATTTAATAGCCAAAACTACCAATTATGGAAGATGCAGATGAAAGATTATTTATATCAAAAGGATCTATTCCTACCATTGGGAGGAATAGAAAATAAGTCGACGACCATGAAGGACGAAGAATGGGAGATTATTGACAGAAAGGAACTAGGAACGATACGGTTGATCTTGGCAGCATCGGTGGCTTTCAATATTTCGAAAGAAAATACAAAGAAGGAGTTCATGGATGCATTGGCTAAACTGTGTGAAAAACCCTCAACGTCCAATAAGGTATTTCTAATAAGGAGATTATTTAATATGAAGATGTCAGAAGGTGGTTTTGTTGCGGATCATTTAAATGAATTTAATACGGTTACTAATAAACTAATTTATGTAAAAGTGGACTTTGATGATGAGGTCATGGCTCTTCTAATCTTGTGTTCATTGCCAGAAAGACGGAACGGCTTGGTCATGGTTGTAAGTAAATTTTTCTCTGGTTTAAACACTTTAAAATTTGATGATGTTGTTGGTGTTATCCTTAGTGAGGAAATGTGATGGAAAAGCACAAGTGAGACATCGGGTAATACGTTAAACATGGAGAAAAGGGAAAGACAAAAGGATAGAGGAAAGGGCTCAGGGAACCGCAAGAATTATAGGAAGGGTAGATCCAAATCTACATTTGGAAATATAGAGTGTTGGAATTGTGGGAAGAAAGGACATCTAAAGAAAGACTGCAGAGATCCAAAAAAACAAAGAGATGGACAACAAGAGAAAAATCAGGAAGCAAATGTAACATGTGATGTGTTACAATATGCTTTGATTCTTTCTGTAGATAATATTTTTGAGTCTTGGATAGTAGATTCAGGGGCTTCATTTCATGCCACACCCCATATCAAACATTTTCTAGATTATGTTCAAGGTGATTTTGGATAGGTTCATTTGGGTGATGATGCACCATGCAAAATTGTTGGAACGGGAAAGGTAAAAATAAAGCAAAGAAATGGAAACCAATGGTTATTGAAAGAGGTGAGACATGTTCCAGATCTAAGGAAAAATCTAATTTCAACAGGGAAGTTTGAAAGTGAAGGTTGCATATCCATATTTACAGATAACGTGTGGAAAGTCACCAAAGGATCATTGGTGATAGAAAAAGGAGAGAAGGTATGTACATTATATTTATGTATTGGTAATACTAACTCTTCTATTTATTTAGCTTTTACATGAGTGGATACAACACTGTGGCATCATAGGCTTGGACACATGAGTGAGAAGGGGATGCAGATACTTCAAAAAAGAAATTTGTTGCCAGATCTTAAACAAATTGATTTGGATTTCTGTGAGCATTGTGTTTATGGAAAACATAAGAGAGTCATATTTTCACAGAGTCTGAAAAGAAAAGAAGAGTGAAAGGTTAGATCTTGTGCATACAGATGTATGGGGAATAGCTCAGGTATCATCTCTTGGTGACTCTCGTTATTATGTTACTTTTATTGACGATGCAACTAGAAAAACTTGGGTTTATTTCATTCGACAAAAATCTGATGTTTTTTATACTTTTAAGAAATGGAAAGATTTGATTGAGAATGAGATAGGAAAAAGGTTGAAGTGTCTCAGATCAGACAATGGAGGTGAATATCAACAAGGAGTTTGATGATTATTTTTCATATCATGGGATTCGTACAGAGAAGACAGTTCCAGGAACACCACAAGAAAATGGTGTGTCAGAAATGTTGAACATGACAATCATGGAGCGTGCAAGGAGTATGATATTGCATGCTAATTTTCCCTTACAATTATGGCAAGATTTTGTAGATATTGTTGTTTACTTAATAAACAAAGGACTTTCAAGCTCTTTGGATGGTATAATTCTAGAGGATGTATAATGACCAACTCAAGTATCATCTCTTGGTGACTCTCGTTATTATGTTACTTTTATTGATGATTCAACTAGAAAAACTTGGGTTTATTTCATTCAACAAAAATATGATGTTTTTGATACTTTTAAGAAATGGAAAGATTTGGTTGAGAATGATACTAGAAAAAGGTTGAAGTGTCTCAGATTAGACAATGGAGGTGAATATTGCATCAAGGCGTTTGATGATTATTGTTCATATCACGAGATTCGTAGAGAGAAGGCAGTTCTAGGAACAACACAAGAAAATGGTGTGTCAGAAAGGATGAACATGACAATCATGGAGTGTGCAAGGAGTATGAGATTGCATGCTAGTTTGCCCTTACAATTATGGACAGATGTTGTAGATAATGTTGTTTACTTAATAAACATAGGACCTTCAAGCTCTTTGGATGGTATAATTTCAGAGGAGGCATGGACAGGTAAAAAGGTAAACTATTTTTTTTTGAAGACTTTCAGTTGTGAATCATTTGTCCATATTGATAAAGAAAATAGAACAAAGATTGAGGGAAAATCCCAAGAAGTGTACCTTTATTGGATACAGTGTTAATGATTTTGGTTATCGCTTATGGGATTACGAAAATAACAAAATCATTAGGAGTAGAGATGTCATATTCAATGAGAATGTCATGTACAAAGATCAAATGCAGGGAAAGAAACAGGAAAAAAGAAAAACCAGAATACACAGTGCTTGATGAGATCACTGAAAAAGAAATTAAAAAGGTACTAGAAAATCAAAATGTACAATAACAGGATCAACAAGTACCTCAAACTCTTGCAAGTGTTGTTAGAATATCTACCAGGTTAGGTAGACCCCCTGAACGATACTCTCCATCATTGTATTATTTATTTTTGATTGATTCTGGTGAACCAGAATGTTATGAGGAGGCAATGCAGGTAGACACCAAAAAGAAGTGGTAGAAAGGCATGAAAGAGGAAATGGATTCCTTGGTAAATAACCATAATTGGGACTTGGTTCAGTTGCCTGAACGAAAAAGAACATTGCAGAATAAATGGGTTTACAAATTGAAGGAATATGAAGGAGAAAAAAAGTGGTACAAGGCTAGACTTGTTGTAAAGGGGTTTGCACAAAAGAAAGGTATAGGTTTTGATGAAATATTTTCTCATGTTGTTAAAATGACTTCAATTAGGACTATTTTAAGTCTTGTGGCAGTAGAAGGTTTGCATCTTGAATAGTTATATGTAAAAACATCTTTTCTCCATCGGGATTTGGAGGAAGAGATTTATATGCAACAACCACAGGGGTATGAGGTCAAAGGGAAGGAGAATTTGGTATGTAGGTTGAAGAAAATATTGTATGGCCTACAGAAAGCTCCAAGGCAGTGGTATTTGAATTTTGACAAGTTTATGAAAGAACAATGTTATAATAGATGTCATTCTGATCATTGTGTTTATTTTAAAAGGCTACAAAATGGAAGCTATATTATCTTGCTATTGTATGTAGATGACATGATTGTTGCATGGTCTAATATGCAGTATATAAATTTTCTCAAGAAGAAATTAGCTAGTTCATTTGTGATGAAGGATTTGGGTGCTACAAAGAAAATCCTTGGTATGAGAATAATAAGAGATAGAAAAAATTGCAAATTGACATTGTTTCAGGGTGAGTACATAGAGAAGGTGTTGGAGAGGTTTAGAATGCAGAATGAAAAATCAGTTAGTACACCTTTGTCCATCCATTTAAAATTAACTAAGGAAATGTGTCCCAAGACACGGGAGGAGATAGAATACATGTCCAGGGTCCCTTATTCATCAACAATTGGCATCTTGATGTATGTGATGGTTTGAACCAGACCAGATATTGCACATGCAGTGGGAGTTGTGAGCAGGTATATGAACAATCCAGGTAAAGAACATTGGGAGGCATTAAAGTGGATTATCAGGTATTTGAGATGTACTTCTATTCATGCATTATGTTTTGAAGGTTCAAAAATTGTTCTACAGGGATATGTTGATTCAGATATGGCAGGTGATAACGATAGAAGGAGGAGCACCACAGGGTATGTTTTTATTGTAGGTGGAACAACATTAATTTGGATTTCAAAACTGCAAAAGGTTGTTCCACATAGTATGTTGTTGCTACAGAGGCTAGTAAAAAGATGATTTGGTTACAGAGGTTTATGAAGGAATTGGGAAAGAAGCAGGAGAATAACAGGTTGTACTGTGACAGTGAGAGTGCCATTCATATTGCAAAGAACTCAACCTTCCATTCAAAGACTAAGCATATACATATCAGGTACCATTTCATACTATTTGTCTTGGAAGATGGACATTTGAAGTTGGAAAAGATACACACTAGCCAGAATCCTGCAGACATGTTAACTAAGGGAGTAACCAGGGAGAAATTGAGTTCCTGCTTAGTTTCAGTTGGTCTTCAAGCATGAAGGTGAAAATGAGAAATTTTACAAGTCCAAGAAGGTTCATAGTCCAACAGATACAACAACGGTGGATTTGTTGAGATCAATCTCCAAGTGGGATATTGTTGGTTGTGGAGCCTGATTATCTTTCTGATTCAAAGGTGTTTGTTTTCCACCATGTTTATACCCCATGAATAATTTACACTCAGAATAATGTACACTCCTCCACATGGGGGAGTGCAGAGGGGGGTTACCCCTTCTGCGGGGTTTGGGGCAAAATCCCCCAAAGGAAAAATTGCCTTGTAAATATATATATTATAATTTCATTGTAAATTTGGACCGTTCATTATAAGGTCGCATATATGATGGTAGAAGTTATGTTAGGGTTTTTTTCCATATATGGAAACCCTCTTTTATGAGGGAAATGTATTGCATTTATTTATCATTGCGAATATTGTATTGTGAGAGAGGAGAATGTGAGAGAACGAAGAGGAAGTTACAACAGGTGTGTTGTAGGTTGTATCCCTTCATTTGTTGGATAATAATAAAGGAAGGACCTAGAAATTTCTCTGGTGGACGTATCCCACACTGGGTGAACCACGTATATCTTTGTCTCTATTTTATTGTGTATCTTCTATGTTTTATTTTTGCATTTGTTCTATTTTATTGTTCCACGATCCTATTTTTCTAACATATGGGGCTTCTGCAATGGTGTAGATGGGTCTTCTTGTACTTCTTGGTATTTCTTCTCTTCCAAAAATGTTATCCTTGAGTCTGGTTGATGTTATCTTCTTTGGCATACACCTAATTGATGTATACTTCTCCCAAATAACACCTTGCGTCTATGCCAAGTCACATGATCAAGGATAGAGACTACACCTAGGCCATTCTCCTTAGCCAAGTCACATGGCCATCTGAGGATAATGTCTTTCCGATGCTAATACATGGATAACATCAACGCCCTGCACCATTCTCCTTAGCCAAGTCACATGGACATCTAAGGAGAATGTTTTCCCGATGCATATGTACCTCGAGTCTTTGTCAATCCTCATCAAGTCACATGATCAAGGATAAATACTATGCCTGGTCCATTGTCCTTAGCCATGTCACATGGAAAATATGAGGAGAATGTCTGCCTGATGATTTCCAAACATCAACACTCCCTCTCAATGAGGGAGACATTTTGCATCACGCCAAGACAGAATGACCAAGGAGAAAGACTATGCCTTGGTCATTCTCCTTGGCCAAGTCAACATGGCCACTCTGGGAGAATGTCTTCATGATGCTACTCATCTATCCATCGCCTTGGATAGAGGCTTAGTAAGAATGTCCACAATGTGATCATCTGTGGGTGTGTACTGGAGCTTCTCTACTCCCTTCTATACCATGTCTCGGATGATCTGTAATTTTCTCATCTATGGATATGTACTGGAGCTTCAATGCTCCCTTTTGTACCATGTCTCGGATGAAATGATATTTCATCTCAAGCTCTTAATCAAATAGTCCTGCAAGAAGTATATGAAACCACATTGATTCAAAACTTACGACAATGGTTGCGATATACTCTATCTCTGATGTACTGAGTGTTGCAGAAACCTGCTTCCTTCTTATCCCAGAAATCATAATTGATCCCAAGATAAAGAAACACCCCAAGGTGCTCAATCTGTCTATTTTACTCCCTACCCAATCATAATCTGTATATCCTTATAGCCTCACTTCACCACCTGAGATGGATCATATCCAACTGTACCATTTTGGTACCTCATCACATGCTTTGTTGCAACCCAATGGGACTACCTTGATTTCAACCAAATAATGGCTTAGGGTGCTCTTTGCAAATAAAATATATGGCTTGGTATAAACCAAGTACATCAAGAATCCAATCCACTTCCTATACATCATGGGATCCACCAAATCTAAATCTGAAGCAGAATCACTCAACTTCTTCAGATTTGTCTCCATGGATGTAGCCATGGACTTGCAGTCCACCATATCGAACCTCATTAGTATCTCCTAAGTAAGGAAGATCTCATCTGATATCTATCACACTTCTAATCCTAAGAAATAACACATTTGTTCAGGATCCTCGACCTTGAACTCTAAGGTCAACTCCCTTTGTCACTAAAGCAAACCATGTTGTCCATTCTGCCTCACTGGTTGCTTCCTCTGTGACTGAGGAAAAATCCATACATGATTCCTCCTGACTGGTTTTCTCGTCTATAACTTTAGCAAATTATATTGAAACAAGGGAATCCTCCCTGAAACAAGAACAAAAAACAAGAACATACCCATGGTAACCTCCATTGGATTTAACCTTGTTCATGGGGTTACTAGGCTAGAGAAGAGATTAATTCATCTTGCAAACAAGTGCATCATTAGTATTAAACAATGAGAATTTACATATTTATCATCGTACCAACAATATTCAAGTGTTACTACACATTTGATAGTAAAATTACTCAACAGTAATAGACCACTAAATATTGTTGTCCTAGTTACAACATTTACTTAAGATGCAACAATATAAACTATCAAACCTAATATGAAAACCTAGAGTCTTGTTGTTGTTGTTCCATTTGATTTCAAATTGTCATACACTATAGGAGACACCAAAAATTCTACCTCCAATCTCTTAGACTGTCCACAATCTTGACAAGAAGAAATCACAAAATATGAAACATAAGGTTCAATGTCCAGGAAAATATCAATAAGACTGAAAACCCTAAAATTTCAATTTTGATGGATTGTCAGTATGAGAGATGCAGTGGGTGCACTAGGCCAGGGCAAGTTGCTCTATGCCAAAAATTTCCCAACTTTGACTAATAAATGCTTAACGAGATTCACAAACTGTTGTAGTGAGTTTGGGGTGAAATTTCAACTTTCACCAAATTACAATCTGAGAGGTGCAGTAAATGCACTAGATCAAGGTGAGTTAATCTATGGTGGAGTTAGTCCCAACTAATTTACAATAAGTGCTCAATGATCTTGACACGTTCAGTTCTGAGCAATGGCAAATCTCATGTGCAATGACAATTCTCAACCCACTTTGATACCATGTTGATTTTTATAATTTCCAGATCTAATAATTATTGCCTTATGATTTTCAAACATTTTTTAATGCCATTGTTATCATAGATTAATTACACACTGAAAATTTCAACTGAAATAAACTGTAGTGGAAATAACATAGTCATAGAGAGATAACCATGCACAATAGACACAAGATTTATCTAGGAAAACCCGAACTCAGGAGAAAAACCCAACAACTTTTCTATAGAATCATTTAGTCCAAGATATTACCAGTGCATCACCGTCAATATCCAAAATACCATGAAAGAAGTATCTCCCCAAAGCCTAGCATCTCCAAGAGCTAGCGTCTCAATAGGATAGCCAAGATATAACCAAGTCTAATGCCTCTCCAAGTCTAGAACATACACCAAGAGAACAAGAACTTCAAAAGATAGTGAACATATAAATATTATAGCTAACAACTGGAAAGTGTGCCCTTGAGGAGAAGAGTTGTATATGTAAAAATAAAATGACTTTGTCTCTATTTATACTTGTCCAAGCACCTTCTTTTCCAAGTAACATTGTCATCTGAGGAGAATGTTTGCTCGATGCTAATACATGGAGAACATCAACACCCTGGGCCATTCTCCTTAGCCAAGTCACATGGCCATCTGAGGAGAATGTATGCTTGATGCATATGTACCTTGAGTCTTTGTCGGTCCTTGTCAAGTCACATGATCAAGGATAAAGACTACACCTAGGCCATTCTCCTTAGCCAAGTCACATGGCCAATCTAAGGAGAATGTATGCCTGATGTTTCCCAAACATCAACATACATTTGTATTTCCCACTAATTACAATTTATTCAAAGATAAGGTACTTATGAGTGATAATTCCTTGTTCAATAGCTGCACAGAGGAAAAAAAAATGCTGAAAATGTTGGGTGTTGGGTACATATCATACCACTCATGTTTGAATGATTGTATTCTATAAAAAAATGAATATGTTGACAAAGAGATATATCTAGAATGTGAGCATGAAAGGTACCATAAATAAAATAAAAAAGGGAACATGGTCCTCCTCTTAAGATAATGAGGCACATGCCTATAATTCCAAGGATTAAAAGGCTCTTTCATTGCAAACAATTAGCCATGTTGCAAGGGTGGCATGCCTCACAAATAAGTGAGCGAGGAGTTATGTGAATCCCAACATATTCAATATTCATGAAGCATATAAAGGATACATCACCTGATAAATTCAAGGATGAAGTAAAAAGCCTATGATTGAGCATATCTATGGATGGAGTTAACCCATATTCCCTCCAAAATACCAACTATTTTGTTTTTCCAGTGGTAGTGATCAATAACAATATCCGCTCATGGATTTACATGAAGAATGAACATCATATGTTGGCTCTTATAGTCATGGGTAGAAGAAGAGAATGGATGTCTACCTGCAAACACTAATCGATGAATTTAAGAAATTATGGGAAGTGGTACATGTATATGATGTATGAAGACCCATCCCAATGGAAAGGTATTTTACGTTGTATGGCATATATACACACACCACACATGATTATCCAAGACTAGAAGTTTGCTCAGGTAAGCATGTCCATTGATTTGTTTATATCTATAATGTTATTTAGCATACTTCATTTGGTGCAACTATATTTTTTACACTAACATGCTCTATATACGATAACATTGTAGGTCTTGTAACAAAAGAATACCATGGATGTAAATGTTTTGGACCTTCCATAAAGGCTAGATGGCCCAACCACCTACGAAAGTCAATGTATGAATGTTCAAGGGTATTCCTCCCATAATACCACTCTTATAGAAGAGTTGCATATGATTTAAATGGTAAACTAGAGAGGACTTAGAGACTTGAAATACCGATACTGGTAGAATGGATTAGGGCATAAGACATAGAGAAGGAAATGACAGAATTGTTTGATTCAAATAGGGAACCTATGTTCGATGATCCTGAATTTTTTGACACCTATGTTGAGAAAATTCCCAACAGGATGAAAAGAAAATCTGTATTTTATGAGCTTCCATATTGGGAGCATCTTAAGATTGACCACTCTCTAGATCCCATGCATATATTAAAAAATGTTTCATCTTCTTTATGGAGGCACATATCATGGAATAAAAGTGATATATTGGTTGTTTGGAGAGATCTTATTGTTTCAAATACTAAAAATAGACATCAACCAAAAAATAAATTAGAGGAGAGGCTAGTCCCTCTTGGGTTTTTAAAGAAGGTGATGTCCCATGGATTTTGAGGAAATATGATCTTTTTATGACACATAATGTTATATTGGGTGTGAAGGCACCTTCATTATATGGGTCAACTCTATGATGTCGCTTCACCGTGGAAGGGAAATTATTGAGGTTGAAATTGCATGATCATGTGAACCTTATGTATGTTGAATACATGATTCTTATTCTATATTGATGTCAGTAAAAATATGATATGCACTCACATTTTTATGGAAATTAATGATGTGTGTGTCTATTTTGTAGTCTCCTTATCCTTTGTTTGTGAGTGGTTGTGTGAACCATGACTTCCCTTAGGAAATGTGATGTTCCATATAAAAATTATATGCATTTTTACGTTGGATCACATCGAGGGAGATTCATATGGCTAGAATTTCATGGTGGCGTCGAGAGATAGTTAATATTGTTTGTATGTTTGAGAAGGAACTATCCATGAGTTTTATGGAGTTGGAAGTCCATCTTCTAATTCACCTACCTGATGAGGTTGAATTAGCTAGGGTTCTCTCATGTCGTTCTATGTTCTTCTTAGAGAAGTACATGAAAAAATTGAAGGGGATTATTCGACAAAGGGAAAAACCATAGGGCTCTATGGAAGATGGGTACATAGTATACGAGTCATTATGTTATGTCAGTGAGTCATCAAGCAAATTGACAACACAAAAAGGGTAGTCATTTGGGGTCACCATCAAGATGAGGGAAAAAGGGAAGGGGATCTACTCCAAACGAATGCAAAAAAGGTGCTTGATAAAGAGTAAGTTAGTTATATTTTGTCAATTTAGTACATAGAAATTGTTTGCATTGAAGTTGATAGTATATATTTCATCCCATGCTATTTGTTTTGAATTATTGTATACATCATCCAATTTAGAAATTGATGCCATCAACAAATTCATTATTTAAGTTGATAATATATATTTGATCTCATGTTATTTGTTTTGAATGTTTGTATACATCAACAAATTTAGAAATTGATGCCATCAATAAATTTGTTCTTTACAATGTGGAGGAAACACGACCATGGGTCACATTATATGAAGATAAAAGAAGGAAATGAGATAGTGATGGGAAAACATTTAGACAGTTGAATGGTAGAAGCATTCCTTATCCTAATCATTTAAAATAAAATATGCCAAAAATATGTCCCAAAAGTTGGGTAGATGACTAGATACAAGAGAAATATGTAGTGTCTGGTCATAACCCACATGGAGAATATTTGGATGCACTAAACATAGGAATCGGGTGCAACAACTCTATAATAACCTCTCTAAGTATGATGTTCTATTTATAATATTTCACGTTTGAATCGTAACATGTGTTAAGTTTTTATTAATGTTTTGATTATTAGACATATGAAGTTGACCTTTGTTCACATTTTTATAGGTGCATTTTTTCCCATCTATGTGGGCATATGGACATCATTTTCACACTGAGTATGTTGATGATGGACACACCACAAAATATTGTGGAGCGGAGTTCGAGTTCAACCAATCTAGTCATTTTAGCTAGCATGATCATAACCTAATAGAGGGGTGTCAACATTATTGATTGTGTGTTGTCATTGATGGCAACATGAATCAAGCATAGCCAATCAATAAATAACAAAGATATGCTTGATGAGTGGTATCAAAGGATAAACTATAAGTCATGACTATGTTGTCATTGAATGATAATGGTGACATGGCAATGTGAATGATGATGTGGCATTCTATGAGCATGCCACATATCATCCAAAAGTGATGCCACATGTCAAATGGATTCGAACATTTTAGAAGATGAAGTGGTTGATTTTTGGTGTCCATGTGTCAGTACGATAGAGTGTCATGTGTCTCTAGATAACACCAGCATATGATACACCATTTTGAGAAGATGCACAAAGAGATCTATGACTATAGTCATCTCGCACAAATAAAATAAACTATCATGATTATTCCATGCAATGATATAGCAAGGAAAACTAATGGTTTGAATAAAGTATAAACTATGAGGTAGATGCAAAGTGTTGGTACACTTTTGTTAAATGTATTATCAGGTCCGTTGGGGATATCACATGAAAAGAAGGATTTGAGACTTGTTGAAAATGTGCGATGGAAAATATGGACGCACAATTATTATGAAACACAATTGACCACTATTTTAAGTTTAATGAGTTAGCGGGAGGTTTGTCAGAACCAACAAACTAACGAGATTTTGGAAAGAGACCAAAGAGAGACAATTCTAAATGTTTTAATTAAAGTATTGTCCAAGGAAGTAACTCGGTAAGATAATTCATAATATCTTATCCGAGGTAGAATTATGGATTGATATAATAAAATCAGAGGAAGAGGAAGATCACCTTGAGGTAGAAGTGATTTAGAATATTTTAATTCAAGCATGAAATAAGAGATATGCTTTGTTAATGCTGATAAGGTTGATGAAAAGGAAGGAACAAAAGAATTACCCTTAACAAGTTATGATGGTGAGAATGTCAATGGTGGATGTTTGGTGAGGAAGCATCGATACTATCAAGTCACAAGTCGAGTCGATTCAAGCAACGATGAGGTCGACTATCTGGAAGTCGATCCAATGTATATCGAAGATAATTCAACCAAATGCAAGACAAATTTTCCATCAAGTCGAGTCGAATACAATTCGATCAACTGTGAGATGAGTCGAAGACAAGTCAACTGACTGCAAGCCTACAGATTGATGGAAGTTGGAAAATTTGGACGAAGAAGTTTTGAAAAAGAACGATGAGAATTGAATGATCAAAAAGATTGGACGGTTCTAATACAATTCACGACCATATTAATACATGGACCTAGTGAAAGGACTTTGAATACCTGAATACAAGAATCAACGATAAAGGTTAGATACAGTCTATAATGGAGGTTGAAGCAACGAGAGGATGGCATCGAAGGAATTGCAAAGGAAGCTAATTCGTAGTGGAAGAATCTATAGAGAAGGATCAAGAAGGAATTCACATGAATTGGTTGAGGATCGAAATAAGGATTTGATCCATAAATGTGATCAAATGGAAGAGGGCTTGATATAGAAAAGAAGGGCAGGTGTGAAAGCTACAGTATGATAAATTGAATTAAATATTAATGGAGAATATTAATATTAATATATGAGAATATTAATATTAATATATGGATATTAAATATTAATGAAGAATATTAATATAAAAGTTAATATTAATATTAATATATGGAGTATAAATACAAAAGAGGAAAAAGTTAAATGGAAACATGTTTTTACCTAAAACATAAATACGAAAGTAAAATAATGAAAAAGTAACTTTATGTAAAAAATAAATTTAAAATAAAAAATAAAGTTACATGAAAAGGAGTATTAAAAGATAAAATAAAAAAATGAATTTATGTAAAAAGTCAAAAGGTTAAATGGTATTTTCCCTTGGTTTAAAAACCCATGGTATTGTGAAACCTGAAAATGAAAAGGGAGAATGGAGAATTAATTACTTAATCAATGGACAAATAAACATGATATGAAGGATTATAATAATAATAAAGGAATAAAGTTATTATTAAAATAACATTATTGTTACTGAAATGAAGAGGTGCATTGAAAGACACAATATTTCAATGTCATACACCTTTTGAATGGCTACATAAACAAAATCTTGTGTTGGAAAAGAAGCATGTCGGTGGATCAACTATAAATACAATGGATTGAATGAATGTTCATTCTTTATCAGGTTGGTGCATGTTTACAAGTTGGGTATTGTTATGAGGGTTGGATTCCTCACATCTATGTTGGATATGAGAACTACAAGTTGGGTCTTGTATCTGAGAGTTGGATCTCTCTTATTATGTTGGTGTTGAATAGTTTGAGGATTGATATCATATGTACTTATTCAATTTTAACAAATAGATGATATGTATTCTTCTTTATATAGTTTGTGTTCTTATAACTGTTATATATATTTATGACTAAGTAATTGAAATACATATATGTTATTCAATTAATCTAAGTAATATGAGAAAGTGTGAGAATTGTCCAAAAGTTCAAGACACCGATTCACCCCCCCCTCCCTCTTAGTGTCAATGTGTGTTTCAACAGCCGGTATCAAAGACAAGTTTTCTTCAAGAAAAATAGTCTAATCATAGGAAGGGAGATCCTCCTAAACACACAAATGGATGGACAAGTGCATCTCTCCAAAAATGAATCTCCCTTAATTGATGGAGGATATTACTCTTCGTGGAGTGAAAAAATGAAATAGTATTTGAAGTCAAGAGGATGTGGCATTTGGGACTCAGTAGTATGTAAGACTTGGTACTTAACTACCTCAAAGAACAAAATCCAAAACTACAAAAGAAGCAAAGAGAAACAATTCAATGGCATTAAAAGCAATCCACAATGGAATTTCATACCAAGTCAAAGAAAATATGGGACATTGCACCTCTGCTAAAGTATTATGGCTCCAGCTAGAGAATTTCTATCAGATTAAAGTACATAACATAGAGGAAGACAATTCCATCAAGGAATTGATGCAATCCCCAATCATCAATAAATAATAAAACTCTATCAAGGAATTGATGTGATCCCCATCCATCAAGGAATTGATGCATACCTCAGTAATCACTAAAGAAAAACTATTGAATCTTAAGACTGATGTTATAACTGCATTATAAGAGATTCGTATGGCACCATAAAATAGTTTATATATTAAATTTTTTAGGGATGTTATTGACCATATTGAGTACATATTTATGTGCACTCTAGAAGAGTTGGATAAAATTCATAAGAAAGATATGTTGCTACAACGACAGTTAGCTCAATCTAACAGAAAAAACCATGAAGAGCATGAGAAAAATATTCATCTAGAAAACAAAGAAGAAGAGATCAAAATATTGAAGACCGGAGTTGTTGATCTAACAGAAGAAGTGAAAGAATTGAAGACATATGACAAGCCCAATAAATGCACTGAAGTCTTAGAAGAAATAAAAGAAAAGGTCATCGGTATAAAGACTCAACTTGAGGAAGATAAGGAAATTGAAGAAGCCCTGAAGATCCAGTTGACTAAAAAGGAAGAATCATGTCACATGTTGGAATTGGAAGTTGTCAACCTCAAAAATAAAAATGAAAAGAGAAATGCAACTGACAAATTCCATAATAGCTCAACTATCCTAGATAGGATATGGAACAACCAAAGAAAAACCAATGAAAAAACTGGTCTTGGGTACAATAATAAAGAAGAAGGTGGAAAATGGGCCCTGTTATACAACATTTTGTTGCAGCAAGTGATACTTTTGATTCTCTGACATCTAAAGCATAGAAATTTGGAAGAAAACTGAGAGAAAGTCTTCTTGGGAAGGATCAACTCTAAAAAATCCCTAAATTACAAAGTTGTTGCTTGTTTCTTTCTAGCAAGGTGTGACAACTTAACTTGTTGCATGTTGCATCACTGGAAGGTGCAACAATGTTGATTTGTGCCAAGGTTTAAGGGTGCGACAACCTTTGTATGTGGGAAAAAAGAAGAAAATCTCAAATCTTGTAGAAGAGAAACTTCGATGATGAGTTGTTTTCCGATCGGTTTGGATCTCACCCATCTCTCCTGATTTAGTGAGATCCTAACCTCTCATCCTAACCTCCTCATGGTTTCCTCTCCAATCTATAAATGGAGGCATATTCTAAATGGAAAGGATAATAAGTGATGAGTAATGAAATAATGGTGAATTGAGAATAGCTCTTGGTTTGTAATTGAGAGTTTGGGAACTTCATTTTGGTCCTAAGAGATTTGGGATAAAGTGTTCAATAGATGGTGATGGCATTAATGGAGGTCATTTGGGTGTTGGAACATTGAATTGCTGGAAGGAGTTTGTCAATGCCAAGGCTTGGTTGTAAGTTGCTTCTTGATTTATTAATACAATTATACATTTTCCTTTCTTAATAAAGGTTGTCAATGGTTTTTATTTGTATTTCTCCTTGCATATTTACATAGATTCATTGAAGCATATGTATGTTTAATACTTTCACTGGTTCTTTTTGATCCTTTTTATAGGTCTTTGTTTCTACAAAGCATTGGATCAATCTTGGAGCTACAATCAATAAGGAAAAACATCAGTTAAAAAGTTATGAGTTTTCTATCCTTTTGAGTTTCATTTGAATATAAGGAAAAGAGTGTGTTCCGTCTTGTTTTTTTCTAGTTTCGAGTTCCTGAACTAGGGAGATTCGCTTATGTTTGCATTTACAAATTTATCCACAACAAAAATGGTGACTCCACCGGGGAACGATATTCTAGATTTGTTCTCCTAGTTTGCTTCATGTTTCCTATTTGAGTCTTTCTGAGTCATCACCTAGCCTTGTTTGACCAATCGATCTAAAATTCCACTGAAGAGTCTCAACAATTTTATTTTTATTCTTTCTGATTTTTAATTGCTTGTCGCGTCCTTGTTTGAGGTACAGAGCGACATTGTCGCACTGTCATATTCCTTCTACATGTGACAACTTGAATTGTCGTAGTGTCTGTCAAAACAACCCGCGACAACCTCTGAAAAAATAATCTTTTGATTGTTATTTTTTTTCTAGATATTAGATCTACTGATTGGAGTGTTTTTTGACTGGTTATTTAATTGATTTACAATCTTCTTGATGATCTAGAGTTACCTTTTAACCATTGAATTTTTTTATTATTCTTTCTTATTTATTTCGAATTGAAAAGGGTATAATCTCTCATTTGTATCTTTGAGTGCTTTTCAATTTAAGATTTCCTATTGTTTTCTTTAGGGATTTTGATAGTAACAAAGTAATATTTCTTCATTGAAGTATTTGCTTTGAAGTTTTTGGGTGGTGCATTTCTAAGCTTGCATTTTAGAGTGAAATTGCATGGTTTTTGGCATTTTTGAGATTTCATTCTTAAAATCAATTTCTTTGACTCATATATTAAGCACCTATTGCATTCAAAGAGTAATTTTCATTTCTTGCTTTGACATTTGCAATTTTTTCTTTGCTTGAAATATCTTGCTCCATTCTATAAATAACTTTGATCGAAATAAAAGATTGCATTTCATCCATATTTTCTTTGAAGTCTTCTTGGAGTCAAGTATCATTCATCATCGTTGAGTTGCATCCACAATATATTTTAAGTGAACAACAAACTTGAAACATAACTTAATTAAAAAAATTAGTAACATTGTGTGGGGAGGAAGATATGTGTTTCGATGTCTTTAAACGTAGGAGCTATCATTATTTGTCAATGCTACAATCCGGGGACTATGTGGTTCTCCCACATACCTTCGAGTATATCAGGAGGCCCATTTTGAACGGTTTCACATTAGGCAACATTACTACGGATTTGATCTCCCACGTACCTTGAGTATATTGGGAGACCCTTATAGGTCCTGAAACCAAGCACCCTTTCGATCGTCTTGTTGTCGCAACACACCAAGAACAACACTCGGGGATATTACTATGCATGTATTTATAGGTAGTCGGGTAATACGACCAAGGGTATAGTTTATCCTCCTTTGTTGGTTCTCTGAAATATTGGGCTGAGTATTACTATTGGACCCTACAATATATCGCGAGTTGTGACTACTTGACACTCCTATGAGATTCTTCCTATTGACCCCGCCTATTCACATGACTGTTTTTTTCCTTTAGACTTTGATAGTGTGTGCTCTTTGTTTTAGTAGACTCTAGGTTGATTTTCTCTCTATCGCATCAGTTCCTGGAACTCACAATGAAGGAACCCATTTTCTCAGGGAACCTTTCATTTTTCCTTATATTGGAAATGTTGGCCCTCCTTACATTGCTACTTTGAGTTTACCGAGACTCATCATAGGGTTACCTGTGTGGTTTTTTTCCACTCCAGGTTTTCCAAATTTTCCTACTGTTTTGAATGCACACCCTCCCTCTCAAGAATTTCCTCAGTAATGTTCACCTCATATTGATCCTTTGCCTTCTTTGCCCATTGCATCTTATTATTCTTCTTCTTCTTCACCTAGTGAAAGCCTCGCTGCTAGTAACCAGGAGATTAAGAAGATGAAGAAAAATAAGAACAAGAAGAAGAAAAATAAGCAAAAGGTCAAGAAACCAGTTACTGTTGATTAGGTTGGAAACATCAAGAATCCTATCACCAAAACTCACAAACCCAAATACCCTTGCAGGATTTGTAAGGGTGACCACCTTCTTCCTGATTGTCTTGGAATTCCTACAGTATTAGGAGTGTGGTCTTTGAGTTCCCATCATCCTGTGTCATCATCCTTTGGCCATCATGCCGATGATACACCATCAAATAGTGAAGGTAAGGTTAGAGAAAATAAATGCAGGGTTAAGTTTCCTTGTAGGTTATGTGAAGGTGGAAATCAAACTCACCTTTTCCCTCATATGGATGAGGCCTCGAAGTTGTTGGGAGACATCATTGTTTCCCAACCACAACTTCCAATCGATTATCATAGGTTGTCTCATGATTCATCATTAGTTGACCCAGTGGTCGATCCTAGTCCATCATCAGTTGATCCCACTCTTCATGTTAAGAGTGAAACCCAATTGGTTGACTCAATTCCTTCATCGGTTGATCCCACTCTTCCCTTAAAGAATGAAATCAAAGTGGTTGAATCGATTCCATCATCGGTCAATCCTCCTCTCCCCTTAGAGAGTGACACTCACCAAGTGATCGATCTGATCCAATCATTGGTTGATCCCACTCTCTCATCAAAGAGTGTAGTTGATACTGCTCACATTTTTCTTGTTCATACCAATTATACTATGCAAAGGAGGATTTATCCAACTGTTGTTGAACCCCCTCAAAGTAATGAGGCCATTCATTTCAATTGGCATAGGCTAACTGGACTTCATCTCCCTTCTTGCGTACCTTTCCAAATCATTGTTCAGGTTTGTGGTAGGGACGTTCCTCAGACTATTATCGATGAAGGTGCATTTGTTAGTATTTTATCCTCAATAGCTTGACAAGCTTTAGGTTTTCCTCAGTTTGTGTCATTTACTCAGAATCTGTTATCTTTTAACAAACAAATCACTCAACCTTTAGGTATCCTTCCTATATTACCCATTAATTTAGGAGGGAAAACCATATATATGTTGGATTACTGAGAGGGGGGGTGAATCAGTAATAGAGCAATGTGGTCCCTTTTAACCATATAATCCAAGTGCTATATCAATGAAACATTATTATCCAATAACTGTAGATTAAATAAGCAATGAACAATCATACACATACATAGTACACCAGTGTTTTACGTGGAAACCCAAATCGGGAGAAAACCACAGAATGCTTTTTCTTATATGTCTTGAAGAATTACATTCATTGGAAGCACCAAATTCCTTTATTTTTCAGCTGCAACTGGAAGGAGGCTCCAACCCCCTAGTTTCTCAGGCTACAACCTGAGGGAAGCTCCAACTTCCCAATTCTCTGGCTACAACCAGAAGGTGGCTACAACCCCCAATATTCTCCAGCTACAATCGAAAGGTGGCTACGGCTACAACCCCAATGTTCTCCCACATAACCTAAGGTGGCTACAACCCACTGGCCAGCCCTTTGCCTCCGGGCTCCACACCACCCTAATTAGAAGTAGAATGATGGTGAAACCATTGTCACACTACCACCGTGAGATATACCACTAGAACCTGTATCACAACTAAATCCATGTAATTAACCTCAGAATCAAACCCTATCATAAAATAACTGTGAACCATGTACCAACTCAGAATCAACTCAGACTATAAACAAGTGTATAAACCATGCACCAACCTCAGAATCAAACTATACTATAAACAAGTGCACGAACCATGCACCAACCTGTGCCAATAAACCTGTAATCAACCTTTTTCATAAACAAGTGCATCAACCATGCACCAACCTCAGAATCAACTCAGACTTAGTAACAACAAGTGCATCAACCATGCACCATCTCATACATCAACCTCAGCACTATTACAAAAAGTGCATCCAACCATGTGTACCAAGTATGTACTAATCATGTGTCAACTACTCATCAACTATGACTCGTCAATATGTACCAACATCATCAACTATACACCTCATGTATGTGCGCCAACTCATCAACTACTTGTCTGAACCATGTACTCAACATGTACCTCAACCAAAATCCCTCTTCAATTTCATCATACAAATCTGATTTGTAGCTCTGTAATAGACCTGGCGTATATGATCACATTCCTGCAAACCTTCCTTAACTTTTAAAAACAAAAGACTAGCATTTTCATCAAACTTGTTTTTAGTCTCACATGCCTTGTTTTGGATTAGTCAACAACCCTAACTTGAAGTAATCATAACTTTGAACCTCTAATGTATAAAGATATGAAACTGATACAAAATTTTCTTCAGTGTGTTTTATACAATTCCTCCAAGTGGCACTACTTGGAACCTCTCAGAAAAGGAGTTATAGCAAAAATGGCATACCTTGCTGAATTTTGGCTTATTCTAGAGAGCGACCTTGTAGAGAGTGCCCCGCACAAAATATTTGATGAAATGATCTGAAACTATTACAAAACATACTACAGATGGTACCCTAACCAACACATTTTGGCTCACTGAATTTGGATCTGTTATGAAGAAGTTATGACGTTTTTACTCGAAACACCTGATTTTGATTAGTTTTAGGACTGACCACAAACCCTATTTTCCATAGAGTGTAACTCCCAAAATAAAACGACCCAAAATATTAATTTTGAAGTACAGATACTTGGATATGTTTTCTCACTTGAATAGCAATTTCAGGATCTGAATCATTATAGAAAAAAAGTTATAGCGAAAATGGTGAGATGACCTGAAAATAACATACCTTAGAAAGCACCATCAAAAGAATTTATCCTTCCTT
>SNQJ01S0041878.1:54970-67204 GCA_010110895.2 Picea sitchensis
ATACCATTACCCATCAAACAAACTTGGGTCCATTACCCAAACTTGGGGTCTCCAACTTCTCATGGCCATAACTCTCTAACCGTGAGGAATTATGTGACGTTCCACATACCACCGGAAATGAAATGACAAGAACTATCCATATAAGATATTTTCCCTGACAAATTCATTTTCCTTCATCTCATTATTCCATAATTAAGCATGGGTTATCTTACTCCACAAAGCGTCTTCCCGTGAGGGTTTTCACCATAAGGGGACCACTTTGGAGTTCATCCATATTTAATTATTATCAACCATGACAAAACAATAATGAGTCATATTTACATCATACACTATTGGGTCCATTACCCAAAACTTTGTGCTACGGGTCTTTCTTCAAGGGTTGACATCAATGACAACCAACCTTAATCAACAATATATTGACGTTATGGTAGTCCACGACCCCTTGGATTTTACTTTGCTCCTTGGGAGAGATTATATCTATGCCGTTATTGTGTCCACTCTATTTCGAGTGATATATTTCCCTCAGAATGGGAAAATTGTGATTATCGATTAGTTTTTGTTTATTGGTACTAATTTGACTATCGAGCACACAGATTCCCTAAATGGTCCTTATGTGCAAGTAACATCGCCCCCACCACAGGTTAATTATGTGGAAGCATGTCCCATGCGTTCAACTATGGATGAGAATTATTTTGACTTAGATCTGGTAGTTGATATGATGATCTCTTCTATAGGGCTATTAGAGCGTGATCTCCCTACCCCTATCACGACCCTTGACATGTACTCCTTCCGGAGTGTTGTTCTTCTATCTAGTGAATATCCTAGAATCCATGATCGAGGCATGTCCCTTGACATCTATTCCTTCCATAGCATTTTCCTCTTGGGAGCCATGATCAAGAAGAGGTTATGAGAATATTTTTATTTTAGGTTCCAAGCTCATTAAAAAATGAAACCAGGGTCAAGAAAAGTTCTTGTTTATGTGTCAAGCTCATTAAAAAATGAAATAAAGGTATGGGAATCGAACCCAAAGGTTATGAACATAGTTCTCTTCTTGTGTCAAGCTCATTAAAAAATGAAACAACTACCTCTCCTATTGAGTTGAGCCTCTCATTAAAAATCATACCTGAACCTTCATTTCATCCACCTTGGTCAGCCGATCCTCTTTCTTCCTCCCTCTCCAATGAAAATTTTTCCTATTAGTAACCATGAGTCTATTGGGTATAGAAATTGGTGATAGAATAAGAGTTGGAAAATGAAACAAAGCTTGGGGAGGATTTCTCTAGGCTATGCTTATCATGTTGGAGTTAATCCACTAGCTTCTCAACCTGGGGGAAAATTACCAACCACCAATGGGCATCCCTCGAAAACTTTGGAAATTACATTGGGAAGTTACAAGCATATTTTTACTTTGTTTCAAGCTTGTGTAAAAATGAAACCAATCCCGAGCTTAGTTTTTGTTCTTTCTCGTGCTCGTAAATACATGAGAATAGGTTACCGAGCTCATTCTTTGTTCCTTCTCATTCTCATTAATACATGAGAATAGGTTATTGAGTATACTTTTATCTTTTCTTCGGACTCGTAAAAGTTATATGAAAAATGAACTCTTTGGAGTTTCCTTTAAGCTCTTTTTAGAATCTCTAAATATGAAAATATCGCTGAGTGAACTTGGATCGTTTTACACTCGTTAAAAGGATTTGAAAGGGCGTCTGTCGAGCGATAGTTTAACCCTTTTTCAATCTCGTCAGTCTAAGTACGAAAAAGGTATACTCTAGTAAAACATGACTAGAAGAGTTCTCCCTTGAAATATTTTATACTATTTTGGGCTTGGGGGACTAACTTTACGAAAAAGAACCTTTTTGGAGTTTTCTTTAAATGTTTTTAAAACTATATAATTATGAAAAACCATCGATTTTACTTCCTATGGACTCGTAAAACCTACATTAGAAGACCCATATGGGACCGAACAACTCCTTATAGTGTTGGCATGTTTTACAGGCATCGTATGCTTGTCATTGATGGAAAGTACAACAATGATGATGGCTTGAGTACAGGTATAATCTGCCAGGTAGGCACCCGAAGTATTTTGGGAAGACGTAGTAGAGAAATATCGTGAAGACCAGAAGAGATAGTGTATAGGTGCACACAGAGTGCAGAGTATGCATGTTTGTCGTTGATGGCAAAGATCACGACCAACAACACAACGATGATCACATGGAAATATCATAAGCTAAATTCCATTTCGGGTATCAGAAACAAAGATTCCATTTCAGAGTTCTGGATACCAGGATTTGGAGGAGTCAAGAGTCGATACTCTTCATCACAGGAGTCCCGAAGTGTCGAAATGCGAAATGCAGAAAATCCCGAAACAGGCAGATCAAATGGAGTTTCGGATACTGGGAGTTGGAGGAGTCAAGAGTCAAGACTCTTCATCACAGGAGTCCCGAAGTGCCAAAATGCGAAAAGCCAAAAATCCTGAAACAGGCACATCAACCGAAGTTTCAGATACCGAGAGTTGGAGGAGTCAAGAGTCGAGACTCTTCATCACAGGAGTCCCGAAGTGCCGAAATGTGAAACATCGAAAAATCCCGAAACAAGCACATCGACCGGAGTTTTGGATACCGGGAGTTGGAGGAGTCAAGAGTCGAGACTCTTCATCACAGGAGTCCCAAAGTGCCGAAATACGAAACGTTGAAAATCTCAAAATAGGCACATCGACTAGAGTTTCGAATACCGACAGTTGGAGGAGTCAAGAGATGAGACTCTTCATCATAGGAATCCTGAAGTGCCGAAATGAAAAATTGAGAAAGCGCTGTATGGATAAGAACTTGGTCACTGCCAGTGGTCACATCATTGAAGAGCTATAGAGAAGAGCTCGAAGAGACAAGCTCCATTTCGGAGGTTGGAACATGGAGAGTCGAGATGACTCATCACAGAATCCCCGAAACGTGAAATGCGAAATACGTGTTCAGAATTGGTTGCTGGTCATAACCTATGGTCACATCGATGAAGTCTCAAGGGAGGAGGTAGCACGAAGATAATCTCCATTTTGGATATCGCGACTTGGAGAGACGAGATGCCTCACCATAGGAATGTCGAAATGCCGAAATGTTGAATTGCAAAATAGTGAAATAAGCGCGATACCCTTCATTTATGATCCAACGGTGCAGGTTATTCGGGAATATGATCGAAGGGATACTGTTTCTCTTCTCAGTTAATTGATCAGTGGTGATTCAGTTGCTGATGCGGTTTTTGGAGGTTCACAGTGTAACTGCTAGAAACGAATGATTTTTTCTTCCAGACGACTAGAAGAGACTTCAGGGTGATCACTAGAGAAGATGAAGAGTCTCAAGGCATTTGCCAGTGGAATGAAGATTGTTCAGGAGGTGATTGACAGATGGAAGAGCATTGAATCTTGTAACTACAACAGAGAGGATGAGCTCGATTGTGACAGAGAAGACGAAGAGTTTCGACTGCTAGATAGGCTAAGGAATCTCAGCATAACACCCAGTGATGATGGACACATGGGTTTAAGAGCCAGAGAAGCTGAAGAGTTGCAATGATGATCAGGCAGAGAACTTGACATGAAGAGCATGCAAAAGCATTGTGCATAGGGGATGCACAAGGTGCACAGAGACTATAAGAATACAGAACAAAGAAGAGATGCGGGCTGCTGTAGAGAGGAATCACACACGGGGAAATGGCATGCTGTGGGCAGGAGCTGAAATACACAGAAGAGGCGTAATTCAGAGAATCAAAAGAAGACGTAGAGCACAAAGCGCAGCAGAAGCAAAGAACAAAGATGCATAGATGAGACAGTAAAAGAAGGCTGAGGTGCAATTGTAAAGAAGAGGAGAAGATCAGAAAGCACAAGAAGATGCAGGCAGAGAGACATTGATACAAGAGAGCAGAGCAGTGTAGCAAAATAGTGACGAGACTGGTAAGCCATTGATTAACATTATATCATTGTAATAAATTTCAGTAGCAAAGATTTATATTTCAGGGTGGTAGGGAGGTGCTAGGGAAGACTGTTGTCCTCGGAGGTTCAAGTGGGTGCTTGAACACAGGGAGTTGTAGCTTCCATCTGGTTGCAGCCAGAGAAACCAGGGTGGTAGGGTGGTGTAAGGGAGAACTGTTGTTCTCTGTTATACAGGTTGGTGCCTGTGTGACTAGAAGTTGGTGCTTCCATCCAGTTGGTGCTGGAACACTTAAGGAGTTGTTACTTCCTTCTAGTGGGTGCTAGAGAAACCAGGGAGTTGGTGCTTCCTTCTAGTGGGTGCTAGAGAAACCAAGGAGTTGGTGCTTCCTTCTAGTAGGTGCTAGAGAAAATAGAGAGTTGGTGCTCTCAACAAGTTGCAGCTTGCCAAACAGAGGTTGTAGCCTCATTATGAGTTGGTTATCATAAGTATGATAACGTACAGAATGTAAAGATTACTTATCATATAAAGAAGAAGAGTTTTTTACCCTTTATGGTTTCCTCAGGAAATATCTATCTCTGTATATTTCATATGTGTGAATGATGCTGAATGTTCTATTGCTTACTTCCCTGCATTATTGTGATTGTCATTCAGTGCTCTGCAAAGAGTTTAAAATAATCATAATTGTTTAAGATCGGTAACAACTGATTCACCCCCCCCTCTCAGTTGTGCAACAATTGGTATCATAGTCGGCCCATTTTATCTAAGGGTATATCCTAGAGCTTAAACATGTCAAGCCATGAAGTAAATTCAACCAATAAGGCTCCTCTGTTCAATGGAACAAACTTTGCCTTCTGGAAAGTTAGAATGAGAACCTACATAATCTCTTTAGGTGCAGATGTCTGGGATGTGGTAGATACTGGTTATGTAAAGACAGTTGTACTAGCTAATAAGGATGACAAACTAGAATTCAACTTCAATTCTAAGGCTATGAATGCTATCTTGAGTGGGCTTGCAGAAGTAGAATTCGTAAAAGTTATGCACCTAGGAATTGCCAAAGAAATGTGCGACAAACTCATTAGCAGTTATGAAGGTAATGAGAAGGTAAAGGACGCCAAGCTTCAAACCTACAGAGTAAAGTTTGAAAAGATGAAGATGAAAGAAGATGAAACTATTGGAAAACACTTTCTAAGAGTTGAAAAACTGGTAAATGCAATGAAAGGACTTGGTGAAAAAATTGAGGAACCTTCTTTAGTTCAGAAAATCCTTAGATCTCTACCAGATAGGTTCAACCCGAAGGTCTCTTCTATAGAAAAACTTAATGATCTAAAAACCTTGGAGTTTGATCAACTTCTAGGAACATTGACTGCATATGAAATGAGAATAGTTAAAGATAAACCCACCTCCAGAGAAGCATCATTTAAGGCAGACAAGAATGAGGATTCTGAGCCTGATGAAATTGAAGCAAAATTTGTGAAGAGACTGAAGAAGGGATTAGGAAAATACAAAGGTAAACTACCTTTCAAATGTTTCAACTGTGGTAAGATAGGTCATTTTTAAAATAAATTTCCTCACAAAAGAAATGATCAGACATGTGATGATGAGGAGAAGCAAAAACACAAAAATTTCTTTAAAGAGAAGAATTTTAAGAAGAAAAGTCTTTGTGTAAACAATGATGATGATCCTTTAGATGATGAAGACAATGACTCCTCTATTGAAGATAAACTAAATGAATTCATACTTATGGCCAAAGACGACCATGATAATAAAAGAACAGGAAGTGAGGCTAATGAAGAAGAATCTGTGGTTGGTGTGGAAGGAGAACTAATCATTGCACTAGAAGAGATTGACAGACTCAGAATTAAGAACAGAAAGCAAAAACAATTGTTGATATAGTTCGAGAAAGACAGTAAACAACCCGATGAAGACTTTTCTCTGCTAAAAGTGAAATTAGAAGAAGCAAAGAAAATCGAGGACATTCTGAAACAACAGTTATCAGAAAAGAAGGCAAGATGTAAATCTCTGGAAGAAGAAGTAATGAAAACTAGGAAAGAGTTGGAGAGGTTTCAAGCCTTGTATCATCATAATCTGTCAAGTATCAAATCCTCAGAAGGATTAGCCACCATTCTGAATCAACAAAGGGATCCAAAGCTTAAAAATGGTTTGGGTTATGAAGAGGGATCAAGTAGTGGTCAGCCAAGAAACAAAGAACCTATCAAGTTTGTCAAATCCTGAAACATTGACAACAGTCACTCTGCAGAAACAAAGAAAGAAAATCAGCCACCAAGAAGGAATGAAATAAAAATCACCAGAACCAAATCTGTAGATCAGAGAAATTATCGACATGAAAGAAATCAACCTCCTCAAAGAAGACAAAGTTTTTCCAGGTACCAACATTTTTTCTATGGATATTGTTTCTTTTGTTCTAACTTTGGTCATAAAGTTGTAAACTGTTCTTTAAAATTAAATTATGAGCAATCAAGACATTCAAGGTATAGATATCTGCCACAACAAAGAATGAGACAACCAAGTAACAAACCACCACAGACTGCAAATCACTTGATGGATGGGAAAAGGACACAGGTTAAGCATAACAATCGTTATGATCCTTTATTCGACGAACCAGAATGTTACATCTGTCATAACTATGGACATAAATATGTTGACTGTCTCTTAAAGAACTATGAACCAGATTTGAATTCCCCTGCTGAAAATGTTAAGGTTTGGAAGAAGAAAGAAAGTGACAAGTGTGGATTAGTGTTGTCAACTCAAATACAAATGGACCCTTGGTATATAGATAGTGGATGCTCTAAACATATGACGAGAGACAAAGGTAAGTTTCTATCTTTAAGTGAAAGTAAATCAGGAAACGTAACCTTTGGAAATGATGCTCCAGGTAAAATAAAGGGTAAAGAGATGGTGAGTTTAAGTAATGGAAAAGGAAAAGCCCAAGATGTTCTTCTTGTAGATGGGCTGAAACATAATTTGCTCAGTGTAGGTCAAATGTGTGATAGAGGATGTGAAGTGATGTTCACGTCCAAGGAATGCAAGATAAAGTCTGTAAACTCAGGACAAGTGGTGGCCAAAGGCATAAGGACAAAAATAATGTATATGTGCTGAAAGAAGATAGAGAAGAGTTTCATCTAAGAAAACATGATGAAAGCTAGTTACGACATAAGAGACTTGGAAATATAAACTTTGAACACTTAATCAAGCTCAAAAATCTTGAGGCAGTAAAATATCTTCTGAGAATATCAAAGCCCCAAGATTCTATGTGTAAACCCTGCCAAGTAGGAAAGCTAACCAAGACACAGTTTAAGTCCAAGAGCTCTACTTCAACAGAGAAACCACTCCAACTAGTTCATATGGATTAATGTGGACCATCAAGACAGGAAGGCACAGGGAAAGAAAACTACTTCATGCTGATTATTGATGGTTACTCCAGAATTACTTGGGTTGCCTTTCTCAACGAAAAAGATGAAGCATTTGAGAAGTTTAAAAAATTTAAGGCTTTAACTGAGAATCAAATAGGCAAGAGGTTAAAGGCAGTAAGATCAGATAGAGGAGGAGAATTTATGTCAAGTGATTTCAAGGAATTATGTGATAAGCATGGGATAAAGAGAGAATACACAATCCCAAGAACTCCACAACAAAATGGAGTAGTCGAGAGGCAAAACAGAACAGTGTAGCAAATGGCCAGGTCAATGATGAATGAGAAGAACATTGGTCAAAACTACTGGGTAGAATCAATACACACAACAGTCCATGTTCTTAACAAAGCCCACTTCAAACCACAAAGTGACAAGACTCCTTATGAACTGTGGTATGGGAGACCTGCTTCAATCAAACACTTCAAAGTCTTTAGGAGTAAATGTTACATAAAGAATAATTATGAGAACCTTGGAAAATATGATGATAGGGCTGATGAAGGTATCTTCTTAGGGTATGCTACAAACAGTAAAGGATACAGATGCTATAATAAGAAGCTACATAAAATGGTTGACTATATTGACATAAAAGTTGATGAAGGAATCCCAGCAAGAGAGGTGTACAATAATGAGTCTTCTACAGAGGACACAGCTGAAGCTGAAGATGAACAGGTCCAAGAATCAGAAAATGAAGACTCTGAATCAGATGAAGACATAGATACTTAGAGAGACTCAAATCAGCAGACAACTTCAAATTCCTCCTCCAGAATCACTCAAAAGAATCATCCTGCAAGTTAGATAATTGGGGAAAAAGTCAAAGGTGTACAAACCAGGAGAAAGATAATAAAAAACACTGAACAATCACATTTAGCTTTCATATCCATGCTAGCACCAAAGAATTTTAATGAAGCTAGCAAAGATGACCATTGGGTTAAAGCAATGAATGATGAACTTGATCAGATTGAGAAAAACAATACGTGGGAGATGGTTCATAAACCTGAAGGTAAAAATATCATTGGTTCCAAATGGATCTTTAAGAATAAGTTAAATAAGCAGGGACAAGTTGTCAGGAACAAAGAAAGATTGGTCTGTAAATGCTATGCTCAAATAGAAGGACTGGATTTTGATGAAACATTTGCGTCTGTAGCAAGATCAGAAGCTATCAGAATATTTCTTGCCTATGCTTGTCATAAAAGGTTTAAAGTCTATCAAATGGATGTCAAGTTAGATTTTCTAAATGGAGATTTAAATGAAGAAGTCTATATGGAACAACCAGAGGGTTTTGAACTGTCTGATAAACCTGACTTAGTATGCAAGCTGAAGAAATATTTATATGGGTTAAAACAAGCCCCCCCGTGCCTAGTATCACAGACTGGATACGTATCTCAAAGACAAAGGGTTCAAGAGAGGAACAATTGACAACAATCTATATATCAAAATAGAGGATAATGATTTGCTCATCGTGTTGGTCTATGTATATGACATCATCTTCAGATGTAATAAGGATTCATTGGCACAATGGTTTGCTTCTGCCATGGAGTCTGAGTTTGAAATGTCTATGATAGGTGAACTGCCATTTTTTCTTGGTCTGTAAATTACTCAGAGGTCTGCAGGGATGTTCATTTCTCAAGAAAAATATCTAAGAGAAATGTTGAAAAGGTTTCAAATGGAAGATTCTAAACCTGTGGGCACATCACTGGATGTAAATTAAGCAAGGATGATGACTCACCTGATGTTGATAAAAGTTCATATAGGTCAATGATAGTTAGGTTGTTGTACATCACAACATCTTGCCTAGACATAATGCATGCTATTGGAATGGTAGGAAGATATTAGTCTGCACCTAAACATAGTCATTTGCTAGGTGTCAAAAGGATATTCAGATATTTGAAAGAAACAATGAACTATGGCCTATGGTATCCTAAGAATCAGAATTTTCAATTATCAGTCTATTGAGATGTTGATTGGGCTAACTGCATGGATGAAAGGAAAAGCATGAGTGGAGGTGCATTCTTCTTAGGAGATTCTCTAGTAGCATGGTTGAGTAAAAATAAAGGTTCCATTTCTTTATCAACTACAGAGGCATAGTACATTGCTGTTGCTACCTCTTGCAATCAGGTTTTATGGATGATTCAGACACTTGTAGACTTGGAGGTAAAATACTAATGCCATAAGTGTGTCCAAGAATCCTATATTCCACTCCAAGACCAAGCATATTCCCATAAAATACCATTTTTTGAGAGAGCAGGTCACCAATCAGATTGTTCAGGTCCATTACATTCCAACCACAGAACAAATTGCATACATCTTTACTAAACCCCTAGCCAAGACACCATTTGAATATCTTCGACAGAAGCTGGGTATCTTCCCGTCTCACACCTAAGAGAGTCCATCCTGTTAGGGGGAGGTTGTATTGATTGAATATATGATACCTCTGAAAAATAATGCAACAACTCAGGGGGAGATTTTTTTCTTTGACATTGATGTCAAAGGGGGAGAAAAGAACAGGTCTGGGTGCCTTTGTTGCCATCAATGCCAAAGGGGGAGATTGTTGGCATGTTTTACAGGCAACGTATGCTTGTCACTGATGGAAAGTACAACAATGATGATGGCTTGAGTACAGGTATAATGTGCCAGGCGGGCACCATAAGTATTTTGGGAAGACGCAGCAGAGCAAGCTCATGAAGACCAGAAGAGATAGTTTAGAGGTGCACGCAGAGTGCAGAGTATGCATGTTTGTCGTTGATGGAAAATATCACAACCAACATCAAAACGATGATCGCATGGCAAGATTAGAAGCTAAATTCCATTTCGGGTATCAGAAACAAAGACTCCATTTCGGAGTTCCGGATACTGGGAGTTGGAGGATTCAAGAGTCGAGACTCTTCATCACAGGAGTCCCGAAGTGCCGAAATGTGAAACGACGAAAATCCTGAAATAGGAACATCAACCAGAGTTTCGAATACTGGGAGTTGGAGGAGTCAAGAGTTGAGACTCTTCATCACAGGAGTCTTGAAGTGTCGAAATGCGAAAATCCAAAAATCCTGAAACAGGCACATCAATCGGAGTTTCAGATACCGGGAGTTGGAGGAGTCAAGAGTCAAGACTCTTCATCACAGGAGTCCCGAAGTGCCGAAATGCGAAACACCGAAAAATCTTGAAATAGGCACATCGACCGGAGTTTTGGATACCGGGAGTTGGAGGAGTCAAGAGTCGAGACTCTTCATCATAGGAGTCCCGAAGTGCCGAAATGAGAAACACCGAAAATCCCGAAATAGGCACATCGACCAGAGTTTCGGATACCGGGAGTTGGAGGAGTCAAGAGATGAGACTCTTCATCACAGGAGTCCCGAAGTGATGAAATGTGAAATTGCGAAAGAGCTATATGGATAAGCTCTTGGTGACCACCGGTGGTCACATCGTCGAAGAGCTGTAGAGAAGAGCTCGAAGAGACAAGCTCCATTTCGAAGGTTGGGACATGGAGAGTCGAGATGACTCATCACAGAATCCCTGAAACGCGAAATGCGAAATACGTGTTCAAAATTGGCCCCTGGTCATAACCTATGGTCACATCGATGAAGGCTCAAGGGAGGAGGTAGCACGAAGCTAATCTCCATTTCATAGATCGCGACTTGGAGAGACAAGATGCCTCACCAAAGGAATGCCGAAATGTCGAATTGTGAAATGGCAAAATAAGCACGAGACCCTTCATTTATGATCTAACAGTGCAGGTTATTTGGGAATATGATCGAAGGGATATTGTTTCTCTTCTCACTTAATCGATTAGTGGCAATTCGATTGCTGATGCGGTTTTTGGAGGTTCACAGTGTAACTGCTAGAAACGATTGATTGTTTCTGCCAGAGGACTGGAAGAGACTTCAGGGTGATCGCCAGAGAAGATGAAGAGTCTCAAGGCATCTGCCAGTGGAATGAAGACTATTCAGGAGGTGATTGACATATGGAAGAGCGTTGAAGCCTGTAACTACAACAGAGAGGATGAGCTTAACTGTGATAGAGAAGATGAAGAGTCTTGACTACTAGACAGGCTAAGGAATCTCAGCATAACACCCAGTGATGATGGACACATGGGTTTAACAGCCAGAGAAGCTGAAGAGTTGCAATGATGATTAGGTAGAGAACTCGACATGAAGAGCATGCATAAGCATTGCACATAGGGGATGCACAAGGTGCACAGAGACTATAAGAATTTAGAACAAAGAAGAGATGTGAGCTGCTGTAGAGAGGAATCACACATGGGGAAATGGCATGCTGTGGGTAGGAGATGAAATACACAGAAGAGGCGTAATTCATAGAATCAAAATAAGACACAAAGCATAAAGCACAGTAGAAGCAAAGAACCTAAATGCATAGCTGAGACAGTAAAAGAAGGTTGAGGTGCAATTGTAAAGAAGAGTAGAAGATTAGAAAGTGCAAGAAGATGCAGGCAGAGAGACACTTATACAAGAGAGCAGAGCAGCATAGCAGAACAGTGATGAGACTGGTAAGCCATTGATTAACATTATATCACTGTAATAAGTTTCAGTAGAAAATATTTATATTTTAGGGTGCTAGGGAGGTGCTAGGGAGGACTGTTGTCCTTAGAGGTTCAAGTGGGTTCTTGAACACAGGGAGTTGTATCTTCCATCTGGTTGCATCGAGAGAAACCAAGGTGGTGCAACGGAGAACTGTTGTTCTCTATTATACAGGTTGGTGCTTGTGTGACCGGAAGTTGGTGCTTCCATCCATTTGGTGCTGGAACACTTAGGGAGTTGTTACTTCCTTCTAGTGGGTGCTAGAGAAACCAGGGAGTTGGTGCTTCCTTCTAGTGGGTGCTAGAGAAACCAGGGAGTTGGTGCTTCCTTCTAGTGGGTGCTAGAGAAACTAGGGAGTTG
>SNQJ01S0041878.1:67214-79241 GCA_010110895.2 Picea sitchensis
TTACCCTTTATGGGTTTCCTCAGGAAATATCTATCTCTGTATATTTCATATGTGTGAATGATGTTGAATTTTCTATTGCTTACTTCCCTGCATTATTGTGATTGTCATTGAGTGCTCTGCAAAGAGTTTAAAATAAGCATAATTGTTTAAGTTTGGTAACAACTAATTCACCCCCCCCCCCTCTCAGTTGTGCAACATATAGGGTTTGTTAAACATACTCAGAGGGACTTGTCTGAAGGATGAGCTTATACAATGAGAATTTGTTATCCTCCTCAAGATCATTAAAAAATAAATAGGTACTCACCAAGCATGGTGGGGGAAAATTGGGAAGGAAATCTATATTAAATCTGTATTGATGGCAGCAGTCGCTCTTGAACATGAAATCTTTTACCTTTTGTGTCAAAGTTGGGAAATCCACTTGTATCTTGTCGATCATTCCCTTTTTGCAAGATTTTTCCCTATGATCTTGTATTTTGAGTTAGTATTGACAAGACCTTTGTCATTTGAATGTTTGAGAGAATTTCAACCGAGTAGCCTTCTATTGTGTTGGCCAAACTTTGCAGTCCTTTAAGCCTTCTATCTCATTGGCCATCCCTGAGTTGATCCCAAAATTACTCTATGATTTTAATATAAATATTGTACATGTTTTGTGTCGTTGATGGGGGATACATCAAGGCCCTCCTGCGACAAATCACTTAATATCGACACCAAATCAATATCTAGGAAGCTTATTTAGAATTTATTTAGTACATTGGAACCTGCATGGCTCAATGCTAGTATCCTCACTTTTGATAGGGGGTTTACATCATTGACCTCTGATTAAAATATTTTTTCGGATGTTCGACTTCAACACATTAATTCACATTCAAAGGAATGTACTAGAGTACCTTGGGGGTCATTGACATTAATGATGATTTCCCTCACACTTGATAATAATATACATCAATGATCGGTAATCAAGTGGTTTCTACCATGTTCTATGTCAAGAAATTTATTCACATGGTTAGAATCATACTTTGAAATAGAGGACGATATGAAGACCCTGGGGAACTTCCTTTGAATATTTATTTCCCAGGCTGAGATGGAAAGTACTAGAGAAATGTTGTCACATATATCCACATTATATTGGTTTGTGGCTATGTTACTATTATAATTCATAGATCCACAGTGTATATTCTCATGGCTATGAATCTATTACAATCATGGCGATTTGTGAGTGGGATCACCCATCCATGCTTCATAATTAGAGAAGAGAGTGTTGTGAAAGTACATCCTAGTTAGCCAAATAAAGATGATGGCTACCTGACCAAAATGAGCACTAAATGATATGGATCCACATTGTATTTTTAGTGGCCATATAATTTGTAAATGCAATCATGGATCTGCAATATATTTTTCAGTAGCCATGGTTAGAGTCATTCATATTCTGAGTATGGGAATGCCTATCTCAATGATTATATAATATTATACTGCAATTTCCTTGTGTTGTTGGAAAATCTCCAATTGGTGCATTCTTTGTTTCAAATACCCATTTGGAAAAGTATTTCACCTATCGTCTCTTCTAACTTCATACTTTGGGGGGGAATATGTTATACAAAATTTTGTCGCAACAAGTGATACTACCTATTCTCTAACATCTAAAGCATAGAACTTTGGAAGAAAATTGAGAGAAAATCTTCTTGGGAAGGATCAACTCTAAAAAATCCCTAAATTGCAAAGTTGTCGCTTGTTTCTTTCTAGCAAGGTGTGACAACTTAAATTTTCGCATGCTGCATCAATGGAAGGTGTGACAATGTCTCTTCTCATTGAGGTTTAAGGGTGTGAAAACCTTTGTACATGGGAAAAAAGAAGAAATTCTCGAAGCTTCTAGAAGATAAACTTCAATGATGAGTTGTTTGTCTATCGATTTGGATCTCACCCGTCTCTCCTAATTTAGTGAGATCCTAACCTCTCATCCTAACCTCCTCATGGATTTCTCTCCAATCTATAAATGGAGACATATTCTAAAGGGAAAGGATAATAAGTTATGAGTAATGAAATAATGGTGAATTGAGAATAGCTCCTGGTTTGTAATTGAGAGTTTGTGAACTTCATTTTGGTCCTAACATATTTGGGCTAAATTATTCAAGAGATGGTGATGGCATTAATGGAGGCCACCTGGATGTTCGAACATTGAACCGATGGAAGGATTTTGTTAATGCCAAGGCTTGGTTGTCAACTGCTTCTTGATTTAGTAATACAGTTATACATTTTCATTTCATAATAAAGGTTGTCAATGGTTTTTATTTGTATTTCTCCTTGGATATTTACATAGATTCATTGAACCACATGTATGTTTGTTACTTTCACTGGTTATGTTTGATCCTTTTTACAGGTCTTTGTTTCTACAAAGCATTGGGTCAAGCTTGGAGATACAATAAATAAGGACAAATGTCAGTTAAAAAGGTATGAGTTTTATATCCTTTTCCATTTCATTTGAATCTAATGAAAGGAGTGTGTTATGTCTTGTTTTGTTCTAGTTTCGAGTTCCTGAACTAGGGATACTTGTTTATGTCGAAATTTATGAATTTATCCACAAAAATCCCCCATTCACAAACATGAGGAAGGATTTTCCTCCTCAAAGGGAAAAGGTATAATCATAGACCAAATACAAGATCAGAACTCTATTAAGAAAGGAAACTATAAAATTAAAAACCAAGAAGCATATCAAAAGACATAATTCTCATATCAAAGCAGACTCGAGTATGGAAACAACTTCAATGGTTATTGCTTTTCCTGCCATAACTTTGGTCATAAAGCATTGGAATGCAAGAGTATTGAAAGAAGAAATTTAGGAAGGTCCAATAACTTAATGAAATGTTGGATATGCAATTATGTTGGGCACACAACAAAGTTTTGTCATACAATGAGATGCTACAACTATGATAGGTTTGGCCACAAATCCAAAGACTGCAGGAAATCAAGAAGCCAACCCATGAGGAATAATCCATACAATTCAGGAAGAAAATCTAATGAAGTTTGGAATAAAAGAGGAGATGACAAATCTCAAAGGAAAAATTTAGAAAGGAAAGGTCCAACAAGGAAAGTGCCTCGTGGAAAGATTTGGAGAAAGAAATCGTAACAAAGCTACAAAGATTCAGAAAATACAAAGATCCAAGAGAATGAATATGTTTGTCTTCCAACCATGCCTCTCCTAGATGCATAAAAGGATCCAAAACACTTCTTGAAGAATTCATAAAAGAAAAAAAAAGGGGTTTTCTTGAAGAGGAATGAAAAATCACATCAACTGAAGAATTTGAAAGCAAGTGAGGAGTTCAAAATATATAAAGACAGAGCATGAAAAGGGAAAATTGATTAACGACAAAGAGAAACAATATCTCTTGGTATCAAAGAAATGAAATTGGTAACATAACTTAACAATTGATTGTAGAATAGAAATTAAATCAATTGGTATCGATCAATTAGTAATAATCAATTGGTATCACTATAAATGATCGATGGGTATTCCTGTGAAAGATCATAATATCAAGAAGAATAAAGAGGCATATCAAGAAGATAAGTAAGATTCACACCCTTGTCCTTTATGACAAAAGGGGAAGACAGTAAAACCCTATGAAACAGTAAAAACTCAGGGGGAGTATTTAATTTGGTCATCAAATGAGGAAGCCATTGGATTAGGTTTAAAATACTTGATCACTACAAAAGTTGGTTTCAAAGAATATTTCCTATTTGAACACAAAATCCCAAGAGGATGAGATACTAGCTGGCACATTCATAGGGGGAGACAAGAAGTAAGAGTTTCAATCTTTGTCATTGATGTCAAAGGGGGGGAGAAGCAGTAAAACAAATTTGGTATCAGTAAAAAAAAAACTCAATTCCCAAATTTGAAGATGAGATCAGTGATAGGGGGAGAAAAGGTACAAACTCATTTGTTTTACATATATGTTTCCCTCAATGCCAAAGGGGGTGATTGTTGGAATTATTGATTGTGTGTTTTCATTGATGGTAACATGAATCAAACATGGAAAATAATCAAACATGGACAGTATTCAAACATAGACAAACAAGAAATAACAAGGATATGCTTGATGAGTGGTATCAAAGGATAAACTATAAGTCATGACAATGTTGTCATTGAATGATAATGGTGACATGGAAATGTGAATGATGATGTGAAGGTCTACGAGCATGCCACATGTCAAATGGATTTGGATGTTTTAGAAGTTGAAGTGGTTGATTCATGGTGTCCATGTGTCAGTACGATAGAGTGCCATGTGTATCTAGATAATGTTAGTATATGATACACCATTTTGAGAAGATGCACAAAGAGATCTACGACTATAGTCATCTCGCACAAATAATATAAACAATCATGATTATTCCATGCAATGATACAGTAAGGAAACATAATGGTTTGACTAAAGTATAAACTATGAGGAAGACACAAAGTATTGGTACAGTTGTCTTAAATGTATTCTCAGGTCCATTGGGGATCTCTCATGAAAATAAGAAGTCAAGACTTGTTGAAAATGTGCGATGGAAAATATGGACACACAAGTATTATGAAACACAATTGACCATTATTTGAAGTTCAATGAGTTAGCATGAGTTTTTTCAGAACCAACAAACTAACGGGACTTTAGACAGAGACCAAAGAGAGACAATTCTGAATATTTTAATTAAAGTAGTGTCCAAGGAAGTAACTCATTAAGATCATTCATAATTTCTTATCTGAGGCATAGTTACATAATGATTTAATAAAATCAGAGGAAGAGAAAGATCACCTTGAGGAAGAAGTGATTAAGAAGATTTTAATTGAAGTAGGAAATGAAGAGAGATGCTTTATTAATGTTGATAAGGTTGATGACAAGGAAGGAATAGAATAATTCCCCTTAACAAGTTATGATGGTGAGAATGTCAATGGTGTATGTTTGGTGATGAATCATTGATACCATCAAGTCATAAGTCGATTCGATTCAAACAATAATGAGGTCGACTATATGGAAGTTGATCAAATGTAGCTCGAAGACAAGTCTACCAACTACAAAACAAGTCATCCAAAAATTTGATTTGAAGACAAGTCGATCGACTGCAAGACGAGTTGAACACAAGTCAAGTGACTGCAAACCTGCAAATTGATGGAAGTTGGAAAATTTGGACGAAGATGTTTTGAAAAAGAACGAAATGAATTGAATGATCAAAAAGATCAAAAATTTCTAATATTGTTCACTGCCATATGAAGACAGGGACCTAGATAAAGTACTTTGAGGACCTGAATACATGAATCAAGGATAAAGGCTAGATACAGTCTAGAATGGAGGTCGAAGCAGCCATAGGATGGAATCGAAGAAATTGCAGAGGAAGCTAATTTGTAGCGGAAGAATCTATAGAGAAGGATCAAGAAGGATTTCACATGAATTGGTTGAGGATCAAAATAAGGATTTGATCCATAAATGTGATCAAATGGAAGAGGGCTTGATATAGAAAAGAAGGGAAGACGCGAAAGCTACAATATGATAAATTGAATTAATATTAATGGAGAATATTAATATAACTATAAATATAAAAGAGTATGATAAGATAAAAAGAAAAATAAATAAATTTACATAAAAAGTCAAAAGGTTAAATGGTATTTTCCCTTGGTTTAAAAACCCATGGTATTTTCCCATGGTATTGTGAAACATGAAAATGAAAAGGGAGAATGGAGAATTAATTACTTAATCAATGGATGAATAAACATGATATAAAAGATTATGAATAATAATAAAGGAAGAAATTTATTATTAAAATAACCTTAGCATTACTGAAAAGAAGAGGTGCATTGAAAGACACATTATTTCAATGTCATACACCTTTTGAATGGCTATACTAACAAAATCTTGTGTTGGAAAAAGAAGCATCTCAGTGGATCAAATATAAATACAATGAATTGAATGAAGGTTCATTATTTATCAAGTTGGTGCATGTTTACAAGATGGGTCTTGCTATGAGGGTTGGACTCCTCACATCTCAATTGGATTTGAGAACTACAAGATGGGTCTTGTATGAGAGTTGGATCTCTTTTATTCAGTTGGTGTTGAATAGTTTGAGGATTGGTATCATATGTACTTATTCAAGTTTAATAAATAGATGATATTTTTTCTTCTTTATACAGTTTGTGTTCTTATAACTGTTATATATATTTATGAGTAAGTAATTGAAATACATATATGGTATTCAGTTAATCTAAGCGATATAAGAAAGTTTGAGAGTTGTCCAAAAGTTAAAGACATTGATTCCTCCCATCCTGGAGTGTTAGTGTGTGTGTTTCAACAAAGTTAGGTTACATTGGAAAGATACAAGAGATCATGCATGTGGACTACTCATCATTTCAATGTGTTTTTTTCAATTTTGTGGACTTCTCATCATTTCAATGTGTTTTTTTTGTTGCAAGTGGTTGGACACCTTCAACCGGAGAAATATAAAGGAAGATTTTGATAGGGCTAATATGTATTAACTTTAAAAAAATGTGGGTTGAAAGTAAGGAGCCTTATGTTTTCCCAAAACATTACAACCAAGTATTTATTTACTGAGATGTGTTGGATGGGGATTGGTGGTTTGTACTGAGACATGATCCTAGATATATTTACATTTTATTTAGAAAAACAATTTTATAATGCCAAGCGAGGAAGATAATCAGGGTGATGGCAACGGAGATTGATTTGTAAATAATTTCTTTGGACATTTATATTATGGATGTGTCAATTTATTATGGGTATCTATAATGGCCAATTATTTTTTTTTCCTTCATTTTATAATTATGTTGGATATGAAAAGTTAACATCCATTTACTATTAAGTTTTAATTCTTTTCAAAAATAATAGCACAAATAGGATCACTGAGAGAAACACAATCACAAAGTACACAACATTTTATCCTGGGAAACCCTCATGGGGAGAAAACCCAACAAAAAATTCCTTAATATAGATTGCCAAGACTAAAGACCAAACCACCAAGAATATCCAATACTAAGCATGCACCTCTCTCTTCTCCTTATTTTGACCGCAACTTCCTTCAAAACTTGTGCACTAGATGAGTGACTTGAGTGAGTGAGTGAATGAGGCACCTTCCAATCTTATTTATACTGGTGGGCAGGCGCTAGGGTTATGTACTTTCATCAAGCAGGGATGACTTCTCCAATTAGTGATTAATACCACTTTAATTATCCCTAGGGGATGACTTTACAAAGAACACCATTTAACCATGGTTTGACCAATCCACAAAAGGGGATTTGGTCTTATACAAAGACCGACATGATCAATCCACAAAAGGGGATTTGATCGATAAGAAAATAACTCAATTATAATTAGAATATTCTTCGTAGTTACAATATTTCAACATTTCCCCTTAACAAGAAGGGTATTCTACTGACATGACCCAATACGACATCATCAGGAGAAGGAGAGGGAAGCATCATCATCAACACCAAGAACATTGAGTGACACATCTATAAATCATCGAATTTTTTTCTCATCATAAACAACACCATCTTTTACAACATGGAGCTAGAGTAGCATCATCATCTGTAACGTTCCTCCTCGTTACGATGACAAACCTCTTATAAAAAGTGCAATTTTTTTTGTTTTTAAAAGTGTGTGCGTGCATGTACAAGGGAAACAAACACATTCGACTCTACGTCACCACCCGACGATGATCCTGACGCAAAACACGACGAACACAATAAGATGACATAAGATGCACAACAAGTAACTGCATGCATTTAACGATGATCAAACAACAATAAGTAAGACTGACTACCCGCCTGTCCTACCCTGCAATGGTTAGGACCTCCAAGACACATAAGCAATGCTCAAGCCCAGGTTCCCATCGATTTTAACCATTTAAGGTCTCAGGGCTGGCGACTGTTCTGAGGAACATGGAGGTGACTACATCCCGCCCGACACAAGCAGACCAAGAAAAAATTGTTTACTACCAAGTATACCCATTACTTAATCATAACATCAATAATTCAGAACTAAATCTCTTGCTCAAAAATCGAACAAATGAATACGGTACAATCTAATAAATGAACATCCACGTCCTCCACGAAAGGCGCAAGCCAGAAAGGATTCTGACAACAACCAACCACTATTGAAGACTCGGCATTTACTACGACTCACAATAGCAATTCATTATCTATGTTTATTAAACCCTTTTTTTTTAAAATAAATTCCATTATTTAGGTACTCAACCCATGAAGGGGAACATATGCATTATATTTTGTGAGAAAAAATAACATGACATTCTTAGACAAAAAAAAACCAATTCCACAAGGCAATGCAGGAAAATCCAATTTTTTTATTATATAAAGTGGAGTCCAAATTGATTTTCTGCATTTCATCTTCTTAAATCATATTCAAATTTATTGTGAAGGTACCTTGAATCATCCCTCCTAATCAATCAAAGTGTTGGTTTCCATGTTTTCATTGCCACTAATGCATCATGGAAGACCATCAATAAATCAAAAGTTAAGATGGAACTATTTAGTAAATCTTGTTGACTAAATACCTCTATGAATTAATATAATAGTTGTTAGATGGACATGTGATTCATTCGAAGGGAATAAATTTAGTTTTATGTGCAAATAAACATAGATGATTACGATATGTGAAGGGGTATGAATGACATATTGGACCAACAACTTAGGATTTGTGTAGCATTAAGGTTGTAATCATAATTCGTCAAGTTATTCGGACTTGTAATTCTGGATACCAATGTGGTATTATCACCTTTAGTGTTGCAACAATTGTCACTAGCTATTTTATTTCAGGTCATAATGGTTTTTTTTTTAAATATTTTATTTATATTTTTCCTTGCTCATTGATTCAATGCCAAATGCAATACATTATGGGCCATTAACATATTTTCATATTGTTTGCAAAATACGAGCTTATAAATTTCCATATTGTTTAAAAACAAAGTTTAAAGTAAAAGAACCAACTTATATTAATGTGGAGATAAGTGCCCAATGCCTCTTAGTAAAAACAAACACCATGAATAATAAATTAGGATAATTAACTTTTTATTCAAGTTTATTATATGAAAGGACCTCAAAGTGAAGTGTGTGACATATTACTACATCTCCATAAAAAAAACTGAAACTGAAATAGAAATCATTCAATACAACCTAGAGTGTAAAAATTAGGATGCACAAATCTACCTCAATTTTCAAATCTATTTCCATTAATAAGAGTCCAAAATATACGCAACAAATCTATTGATGTTTAAAAACCTAATATTAATTTTTTTTCATGAAAAATAATTTAAAAATAACAAAACCATTGCAAAGAAAAAAAGGTATAAAATTTCCTTGAATAATTTATTCGAACCTGGTACCAGTATCTCTACTCATGCTTTCCATTTGTAGATTATACACACTTTCCTTCTACATTTTTCAAGTGGAAAAATTGGAATAATCGCATACACTCTTAAGTTTAGTAAATCTCTTCTCAATGTTACAAGTTCTAACTTCTCCTTCTAACCTTACGCTTCATAAATTAATAAGTTACAGTCATGAACAATTGTGCCATAATAACACGGTTTAGGTTAATAATAACAGAAAATCCTGCAACGGTGAGTGCATGTCAGATCAAGGGTGACTGGTGCACGTAAGCCGGAAATCGTGCCTCACAGAGGCAACCCACAATGGTAGTTGTCAGAATTAATAGGTTAGCCAATGCCAGATTAATAGAGCTGACATGATTTAATGGTATTCCACGTGGTTTTGTAGGGCGAACTAAACCAGTTTCAATACAGAGTCAAACCAAATCAAGAATTTCAACCCAACGCATAGATTTACAACCAAATCACAAATCCAATCAAAACCAAAGAATGGAAAACCAAAACACAAGAGTTATTACATAAACGTGGAGAGGTGTAATCCACAAATCGCAAAGAGGTGTAAGACAAAAATGTAGAGTTTAATTGGTTGAAACGCGTGGGTATCAATCGCCGAGATGGGTAACACAAAATGCAGAGATACAACAGAGAAAACATAATTTAGGTGGTTTGGAAAACGTGGGTGTATCCTCCACCATATCGCATAGGAAAACCGACCCAGAAACGCAACACCAATGCCGAGAAATAAAAACCCAATCGCAGAGTTTCGGTGGCCGAAAAATGTGGGTACCCTCCAGCGATTTATGACACAAAAATTGTAGAGAAAGGTGAGGAGAACCGAGGCGTCCTCCAGCGAATTAGAACCCAACATTTTTTGCAGAGAACTATGGGGAAAACCGGGGGTAACCTCCAACAAATCGCAGAGGTTTAAACAATAACCCAATCGCAGAGTTGGTGTGCGTGAATCCGCGAGGGTATTCTCCCCATCACTAAGAATACAACAACATCAAAATTGCAGAGTTTAGGTGCGTGAATCCGCGGGGAGAAGGTCATCCTAGAACCCAGTCATGAGGTGTAATAACCCAACAATGAGCCCAGGTAAGAAATCGCCCCCAGGATTGCCCAGCGCAGCGTTCGTCCAAGGATTTAATCACAAGTACAGGGATTCGCTCAGAACAAGGGAACTCATCTCTACACGAAGGTTAACGGTTGATTCCTGGAATACAAAATGTAAAAACTCATAGATCTAAAAAATCGCAGAAAAGTGAATCACTACCTCAGAAATCACAGAGGTACTAAAGTGGGGAGGGAGGCAGAAGAATCCATAAAATGCACCAGATCAAAACTGTAAGATCGCCTTACACTAGAGGTGAAATAATGCAGAGTAGCGTTGCCCAAGAAAGCCAAGAAATCGCAGAGGACACTAAGAGGAGTGCAAGGCTAGGTTCTTAGATGTTATACAGAAACATGGTTATTGCCACTATTTTATCAAGAAACCCTTCAATAACTTAACAATCGTATTTCATACAAAGAAACATATGTAATATAAACCAGTACATGATTTGCATCAATATTACCATGTCACATGAGAGTTTTAAATAAAAACAACAGTTACAGTTGTTACAACTATACTCGCCGAGTAAATAATTAAAATCAGCCATTCAATCCATTTGCATCCGTTAAAACAAAAATCATAACGCATTCTATTCTACTAAAACAAAAATCATATCGTTGCCTAACTCCCGCTTCGAACGACGTCCGCGCGCTCCGTGCCGCTCCTGCTCACTGACCGTCGGGACCTCACCGGTACCTCCCAGCCAACGCTAGGGGTACTCTGCTTCCCCCTTAGCCCCCCGAGCCGCAAAGGGGCCACACACTATACAGATGGTATGTCTAGCTCCCAGCTCACCTCACAAGGATGAGCTACCACTCCTATCCGAGCTAGAAATCCCAACTCCCCACAAGTAATCAATCAAGTCACAAATCCGGCAGCGTAACGTTACGCTAATAGCCGATCCCCTTTCTTCCTCATCTTCCCTTTCTTTTATAGAGTTTTTAGGACCTCCAACTTTCCCTAAATCACATTTAAATTAAGTTTTAATAAAAATATTCTAAATATTCTCCTTCGCACAAGTGTCGTCCATTCCCCTCTTTCCTCCAATAATTATTTTCTTTAAATTTATTAAATGTCTCATTTCCCCCACCCACCTAGAGTTGCTCCTAAATTTACTCCTAGGTGTTCCTATATTCCCTTTCAGGTTTGAATACTTTCCCTAAAATGAAGTTGCTAATTTAGTTCATTTTAGAAGGTTCTTAATTGCAGATTCCTTACTATGTTGACCTCGCTTTTTACCATAAGTTCCTTTCTTTCCCTTATTATGTTTCCTCCATTCCTTAGTTTCCTAATTTTTATTATTCCCTTCTTTCCCCTTTTATTAGAGCCAAAATGACAGCTGCGCTAATTACTCTTTTCCTTTTTGTTATTAAATTGATATATTTTTACACTTTCATAAGTTAAATAATTTATTTCTTCTTTACAATTTTTAAATCCACTGATTTAATTAATTTCTTTACTCTCTTCATTTTACCCAATTTTTTTTATGAAAACTTAAATTATTACTTAAGTGGATTTTAGTTTAAATTTTTATT
>SNQJ01S0041879.1:32013-47509 GCA_010110895.2 Picea sitchensis
TCAACCCTAAGAATTCAATATTTGTAGTGGAACAAGGAAAACTTCTTGCATTCATAGTATCCAGTGAAGGGATGATCATAGATCCTGAAAGAACTCAAGCCATTGCCAAACTTCCTCCCCCCTCCTCCAAACAATCTATGCAATCCTTTTTAGGCCAAATTAATTTTGTCAGACATTTTGTCCCAAGTTTCTTAGAAATGGTAAGGCCATTGCATAATTTAATTAAAAAGGATGCTTAGTATCATTGGGGACCATAGGAAAATCAAGCCTTTGATTCCATAAAAAAAGCCATAGTGGAAGCCCCTTCCTTGATGAGTCATGATTTCTCACACGATTTCACTCTTTACACTTTCGCCTCTGACCGATATTATATCGTTGTGTTGACCCAAAAGAATGTTGAAAGTAATGAAATCCCCATTGCCTTCATGAGCTCAGACTTCAAAGGAGTTGAGCTTAACTACCCAACTATAGATCAACGGGCTTATGCAGTTTTCAAAGAAGTGAAACATTTTTTATCATATTTTCTAAAATCTAGAACTAAAGTCATTGTGCCTTATCCTGTTGTTAGAAACTTGTTAGTACAAAAGGAATTGGGTGAAAAACGGGCAAACTGGATGACATTGTTAAAAGAGTATGACCTCGAGATAACCCATGCACAAATTTTCAAAGGTCAAGGCCTATGCAAACTAGTGGTTGATTCAGTTGAAGAACGACATAGTCAAATTAATGTCTTAACTGTAAATCAGCATAGTGAAAATCAGATCCGATGTACACAAGTTGTTGCTAATTCTTGGTTTGATGATATTAAGTTTTATTTAACACACGGTTCTTCTCCTCACCATCTCGATCCAAAAAAGTGAAGAGCATTAAGACTAAAATCTGCACCTTTCCAGTTGGTAAATGACATATTATTCCGTAAGAATTTTGATAGTGTTCTCATGCATTGTTTGGAAAGAGATGAAGTAGAGAAAGTATTATATGAATTGCATACAGGTGAATCTAGTGGGCACTTTGGTGGAGAAACCACTACTCACAAGGTATTAAGAGCTAGGTACTATTGGCCCACGTTGTTCAAATATGCCCATTCGTTATGTCGTAAATTCATAATCTGCCAAAAGGATGTTGGACGAGTAAAAAAGGAAGCATTCCCTTTGCAGTCTGTCTCGGTGGATTCACCTTTTCAGCAGTGGGGTATCAACAAAATAGGGCCAATTAAACCCACTTCTTCACAGAAGAATAAATACATCATTACAACAATGAATTATTTTACCAGATGGTCAAAGGTTGCACCGCTAAAAGTGGTAAACACTAATCATGTGATATATTTCCTTGACACGAATATCATTACTAGATTCGACATTCCCAAATGTTTGGTATTTGATAATGCTTCTTACTTTTCGTCCCTCGATATGAGTGTTTTTTCTTTGGAGAGAGGGATCAAACTTAAGTATTCTGCCAACTATTACTCCCAAGGAAACAGCCTAGCAGAATCAATGAATAAAAATTTGATAAAAATCATCAAGAGGACAATTTCTGAAAACCACAAAAATTGGCACAATGCACTTTTTAATGAACTCTGGGCTGACAGGGTGACACCAAAATCTTTTGTTGGTAATTCCCCTTTCTTCCTTGTCTATGGAAGAGAAGCAATTCTCCCTTCTCATGTTTTTCTTCCCTCTCTATAATTATTGCAGAAAGTTCAGGAAGAGGAATTCATTCCTCTTGAAAGTTGAATTAGTTCCTTGTTGAAACTAGAAGAAGTGAGAACACAAGCGAAAGAGAGACTGGATCAGCATCAACAGATTGTGAAAGACTAGTTTGATTCAAACTCTGCTTCGGATAGAAACTTTGAGGTAGGAGATTTGGTTCTCAAGTGGGATAAACTTCACGAAGGGAAAGGGGAACACACCAAGTTCCAGAACCTATGGTTGGGTCCTTTTGTCATCGCTGAAAAATTAGGTCCCATATCCTTCCGCCTGTAGAGTTTGGAGGGACAGCCAGACACCTTCCCGGTGAATGGCCAAGCTCTCAATAGGTATTTTTCCTAATAAATTTTAGACCCACCTTTGTACATATTTTTCTGTTTTCATTTTGTTTTCTGGTTCTTAGTTCTTTTCAGTTTGTTTGTTTTCGTTTATCTTTGGATAATCTTATGTCTGTGTCACCTTTTAGTTTGTGAAGGGAAACCAAAATGGCTCATTATGAAGAAACAGTTAAGGTCTTTCAAAGCATCAATGTTGTAACTTGTTGAAACGTAGATTAGCTGAAGAAACTTTCTATTAAGGATAGGTTTCCTGGTTTCACTTTATAATTATGAGCAGACACGACCATATTTAAAGCTCTTTATGTTGTCCCTGTTTTAAACAAAACAACTCAAGTATGCCTTCCTGTCCTCAAAAATCTAGTTTCATCAGAAAAATATTTTCAGATCATAATGAAGGTTATCAGGCAATGAATTAAAGGCTGAAAAATATCAAGTGTTCTGAAAACTGAAATTTTCAGCATCACCCCACTCTTCTGAAAGTCCATTAAATTTATGCCAAATTGAAAATAATTTCCAGAGAGTTGTGGGAAGTGTTTGTAAACCCACTGAGATACTGAACATGTGTGCTGGCAGCGGGATATACATACATGATGCCAAGACAATTTCACCGGGGTATTGAACAGGCCTGCTGGCAGTGAAGCAATGTCGGGTTCAAGAAAATTATCAGGTATAAATTTTGATATCAGTCATAAGTACCCTTCGTTCATACTAAAATTTCTTGGACAGGGTAGAGGTGACGGAGTGGGGTAATTGACACCCTTGGCGAGGCTATAGACGCTTGTTGGCAAGAGTGACCCGGTCAATAGTATCAAATCCATTGTCTTAAATATTGTTTCTCTCATAATTAAAATTTTTCACTAGAATTCATTTGGACAGGAAGATATCTGAAGTTGGACTATGTAATGATTGTTGAAATTTGATTGAGATGCTTGATTTCCTTCACCTATTATTTGATCTGTAATCATTCTAAGCAGTCCTAACATGAACTCATCAGTGATGCAAGGATAACTACTTCTCCCAGCAAGTCGCCACTATTGGCAACCCTACATGTTCTTTCTTTTTGAATGACAAATAACACTTCCTATAGCTGCCATCACCTCATCCCCTAAATATTTCTATTTGAGGGTGATTGTTGGGTTATAAAAAAAAAGATATTCGATAATTATTGTTTTACATTTATCTTGTGTTTTCATGCTTGATTCATGACTGTAGCCATGAATCAAGCATGAACATTTGATTTCGCATTATAGTTCTATCCCAAGACTTGGTTTTTAAAACATCAATGGGCTTACATCTATGTCATTTTAATAATTCTTCTGAGCTTATCATATACCAATGAAATGATTATGTTGAGTTTCTCTTGGACTGTAAGCTAATATTTTGGATGCTTTGTAAATATGCCAAGAATTTATTGACATTTGGACTATAATGCTTGTTCATTTAACATTCTTGGTAAATCAACTTTGATTTTAATTTTTGATTTGCATTTGGGTTGTAAAAGCACATCCTCTCCTAACCTTTGCAAATCGAGTTTACCCATTATGTGTCATGAGAATTAAACACACCTGGAACGTACCCTACACTTCATTTTAGTTCGTAGTTTGAATTGACAGATCCCTCATTACGAGCTAGGGTCTTGATTTATTCTTTGTACTCAAAGAATTCATGACTAGAAATGCCCGATTTTCATGACTGAAACCCCTATTTCTTATGTTATGGTTGCACTGGTGCATTCCGAGTTTTTCTTCCATCGTTTTAGCTTGGTCTTGTCTCCTTCACTACTATATCCTAAGAAAAAAATGAGCTTGGGTCTTCTTTGTTACCTTCATTTTGAACCCTTATGGCCCTTGTCATCTGAGTTGAGCCAAATGGCTCCCAAACTTTGTTGTTGTATGATGATGCCAGTGATGATCTGAGGCGCCAAGGTTGGGATGTGTTTATTAAGAAATTCTAGGGTTATAACTCACAAGTGGCCAAATAATTCACCCTCACATTTGATGGATGCAGAGCTAAGGTGGGTGATATTCAGATGGAGATCATCGAAAAATTTCTAAGTGAAGTGGCAAGGCTCCCTCTCATTGGTCAAAAGTGGTTTAAAAATTTGAAATTGGATGAAGTACCCTGGAGTTTATTTGTCACCTCCAGAAATATTCACTGTTGTGACAAAGGTATTCCGGTATCCCTGCTCAAGATTAGATGGCATGGTTTGTTGGCAGTGTTAAGACATTTTATTACCTGTGAAGGCCATTTTGGATTGGTTTTCCTTTACCACATACGATTTCTCATGAATTTAATTGGATTCCATTTAAACATGTCGTTTTACCTGCTAAGAAGTTTGTATAAAATGTCAAAGAGATATAAGAACCATAACTTGGATTCAAGCTTCTTTCACCATGGGTTGATTAAATTACTGTTAGTTCATCATTTGAAAACACTTGGTGAGCATTGGGACGGTTTCATAGCCCGTAATGGTTTCGTTACAGTAAATCCTGTAGTGACCCATTTAATGGATAAGCCAATGATAGAGAAACCTCTTAAGTTCTCAATTGGAAACCCAGGTAATAATCCTTCTGAAGAGGCATTGTTCAATCCCCTTTTATGTGGGCAACAGGGTTTTAGTTCTGAGTTTATCGAAACTCTTGTGCATGAGCCAAATGTATACCCTGTCCCTATGAACAAATCCAACATTGGAAACACTCGCAAGAAGTCAAAGAAGAATCAAGAAGTAGGGTTTCATGACAAGATGGTTGATCAACTCATTTCTCAAAATCTGCGTAATATATCCAAAGCTCATGTGAGCTCGATCGAATTGATCGAGATCCATGAGGATTCAGACTTCGCGATCTAGAGGTTTCTGCAACAGGAAGATCCGAATTGTTCTCAACCAGACCAACCATTCGATTATGTGAATAAAATCCCACTGTGTCTAAAAGACAACAAGGAATTTACAGGTATCAAGCTCGTTCCTAGGCCGATAGTGGATAGTAGTGGTATTTTATCACACAATCACACACTTCCTCAATCGATTACCCATGGTGTACATTGCAAATCTTGTTTACATTGGATAGGTCAGTACTACAAAGAAATCCCCATCCTTCAAGCGAGGATCAAATATCTCGTGGCTAAAAATGGCTCATTGGAAAATGAAAACTGTGAGCTCAAGGCCAATGCACAAAGACAAGTAAAACGTTTGAAAAGGACAGGCAATATCATAATAAAAAACGTTGACAGTGTCAAGGCCGTGATTAATTTTGAGATGTTGTGATTCAAATTTTGTTAACAGTTGGATGGTAAGATTGGTTTTTATCACAATTATTCTTTCTTGTTATTTTTCTAATTAATCTAGATTGATTTAGATTTTTGTTACCAATAATAAGATTGGGTATAGAATCAGGAGATTTTGTAGCCAAGCCAATTTCTCATATAAAATTTATCAATTGATTGTTAATAAAATATTTGACTTACCCATTTCGTTTTTCTTTCAAGATGGGATGTATCTGATGCTTATTTCGTGGGATGAAGCATGCTGGAATTAGTCGATCAACTATTCTCTTTTTTCTATTTTTGTAAATATGAGAAAATTCTCACAAGATTTAGTTTGATCTTGAGAGGCTCTAAGCCCTCTATGTTTGTAACTTTTAGATCCTTTTGAAATCCGACCCTATCTTAGAAGATAGGAAGTTTAGCTTCCATGAACTCTTTAAATACTCCATATTTTGTGATCACATCTTTAATTGAAATGATAGGATTTATCTTCGAATTTTAATTGAATGATGAAATGCATAATGTACATTCAGATTTATCTTGTTGTAATTATGTGTAATTATAAGATCACAGGTTTAAATTTATGTTTCCTCTTCTGTTATTAAAACTCAGCTGCCAATACACATTTTGAATTTATTTAGAACAGTCATAAAGTTCATTTCATATTTATCTCTTGGGCATTGCAGCTGGATGTTATTCACTCATACAGATGCTTGGATTCATCTCACAAACTAACTGCAGGTTAGCTCATTTATGTTTCTTAATTCTGTCATTTACATGCTAATGAAACCAAAATGTCTAGATTATCTTTTGACTGTCTACACGTCTGTGTTTCATAGTTTATTTAAATTCAAGATTAGTTAGACTTATAGAAGAAAACAAAAAATATTTTAAATGTTCTTTCTGTATCTACTTCTTAAAAGAAATCATTTCCATATTGATTTCATAAGTTTCGATTAAAGATTGCAATTTGTAAATGGTGTACATAAGTGATATTAGTATATTTTCTGCTTAAAATACCAACAATAGTTATATTAGAACATATGTATATATATAATATATAGTTGTTAGAATTAGTTACACCAAACGACTTGGGTTATTTAGACAACCCCAGACCAGACTCGTTCTTCCAGTTGACGGACGATCAATTTCGCCCGTCAAGACAGTGGTCATACTAGCCTGTCAATTCATCATGGGTGGATTCCCACCTAAGCGATCCTTAACTTACTTCCCCTGGGATCTTATGACTTGTTGATTGGTATGGATTGGTTGGTTTCTTACAAAACTAAATTGGACTGTTATCATAAAAATTTAGAATGTGTAAATGAAGAACGAAGAAAGAAAACCCTCTAAGGGATTCAAAATCCTGTCTCAGTAAGGAAAATACCATCCCTTCAAATGAAAAAGTATTGCAGAAAGGGGTGTTCGTTATATACCATACAGGCATTGGAATCTTTTGAGGATGAAAAATTGAACTTAGAGGACCACCCTATATTAAGAGAATACAAGGACGTATTCCAAGAAGAAGTACTAGGTCTACCTCCGAGAAAGGATATTGACTTCTCGATAGAACTTACACCGGGAGCGATACCACCATCTAGAACTCCATATAGGATGAGCATGCCAGAGTTGGTTGAGCTCAAGATACAACTAAAGGAGATGATGGACAAAGGCTACATCTGACCCAGTGTATCCCCGTGGGGAGCACCCGTCTTGTTTGTGAAAAATATAGATGGCACACTCTGACTGTGCATAGATTGCAAACAACTCAATAAGGAAACCATAAAGAACAAGTACCCCTTACCAAGAATCGATGACCTATTCGACCAATTGGGAGGTGCATCCATCTTCTCGAAGATCAACCTAAGGTTTGGCTACCATCAAGTCTAGATTAACGATGAATACATCCACAAAACAACCTTCAGGATGAGGGAGGAGCATGAAGAACATCTTAGACTCGTACTTCAAGTACTAAGAGAGCATCAACTCTACACTAAGTTTAGAAAGTGCGACTTCTTTCAAAAGCAATTCCATTACCTAGGCCATGTTATTTCAAAGGAAGGAGTGGCAGTATGCCCCGACAAGATCAGATCTATTATGGAATGGCATACCCCGAAGGATGTATCTGATATTAGATCCTTCATGGGCTTAGCGGGATACTATAGAAGGTTCATAAAATGGTTTTCCAAGATTGTATTTCCAATCACTTCCCTTCAGAAAGCGGAGATTAAATTCATTTGGACATCGAAACGTGAAGAAAGATTTTAGGAACTGAAATACCTCCTGACCCATGCACCCATGCTAAATATTGTGGACCTAGATAATGATTTCCTTGTGTGTACAGATGCCTGCAAGGAAGGACTCATCCTCAGATGAGTCCTTATGTAAGAGGGACGTGTAATTTGCTACATGTCTAGGAAATAAAATGAGCATGAGATCAATTATGGGACCCATGACCTAGAATTGGTTGTCATAGTACATGCTTTAAAAATGTGGAGGCATTACCTCCTGGGTAGAAGGTTTGTGCTTATGACAAATCATTGTGGATTGAGACACCTGTTTGATCAACCAAAACTCAATTCCATGAAATCTAGGTGGATGGCTCTCCTAAGTGAATTCGATTTTGAAATCAAACACATAAAAGGAAAAGAAAATAGGGGGGTTGATTCCCTTAGCAAGAGTATAAAAATGATTCATCTAGCAACCGTAAGCACCTGTGAAATGGACGTTAGGGAAAGAGTCATAAATGCACAAGAGACAAATTCATTATTCAAGAGTGAATCAAGACCGTGACCTCATACCTAATACAAGAGCCTACAGGGTTGAAGTATGAAGGCTACCAGATGCTCGAGGAAGGAATGTTGACTTACAAAAATGGATTGTACATTCCAAACTGTGATGAATTGAAGAGGTTCATAATGGATGAACTACATAAGAGACCATATACTAGTCACCTAGGATATTAGAAGATGATCATGGCCACTAGGAAACATTTCTATTGTCCTGGGTTGAAGAAAGACATATCTAACTATATAGCTAAGTGCCTAGAATGCCAACAAGTTAAGGCAAAGCACTGGCATCCAGTAGGATTATTACAACCCCTACCGATCCTAGAATGGAAATGGGAAACCATCTCCATGGATTTCATCACCGGATTACCAAAGTCAACCAAGAAAAATGATTCCATCATGGTCGTGGTGGAAACACTAAGTAAATATTCTCATTTCATTCCTCTCAAATGAAATTGCAAGGCCATAAACATCTTCATGAAGGAGATATTTAGACTTCATGGCATGCCCAAGGAAATTGTATCTGACTAAGATACCAATTTTACTTTGAACTTTTGGAAATTCCTAATGGCTGGTTTTGAGACTAAATTGTTCTTCATCACAACCTACCACCCTCAAACTGATGGAAAAACAGAAAGAGTGAACCAAATAGTAGAAGACATGCTAAGGATGGATGTAATGCATCAACCTAATAAGTGGGAAGACTACCTACCATTGGTAGAGTTTTCCTACAACAATGGTTATCAAGAATGCTTGAAGATGAGCCCTTTTGAAGTCCTCTATGGTAGACAGTGCAAGATTCCAATCAGCTGGAGTAATCTAGTGGATAGAATTACAATTGGACCTGACATGCTGAAAGAAATGGAACAACAAGTGGTTCAAATAAGACAAAATCTAAAGATTTCTCAGGATAGACAAAAAAGTTACACCGACAGAAGGAGAACTCCCAGAGAGTTCAAGGCCAAAGACCACGTTTATCTCAGAGTTAGACCCAGGAAGACTTCCCTGAGAATGGGAGCCTATGCCAAGTTGGAACCTCGGTATTGTGGACCCTTTGAAGTCTTAGATAGAGTGGGGCTTGTATCCTATATGCTATCACTTCCTCCCATAGTAAAGTCACATAATATGTTTCATGTTTCATTACCGAAGACATATGTACATGATGCTAATCATATAATTGACTGGTCTGTGATCCAGGTGGAGCTGGAGGGAGAATTCCTACCAGAACCCCAAAGCATATTAGAAAGGAACGAAACCTCACTCAGGAACTGAATGATTGCACAAGTCAAGGTGCAATGGAAACACTTTGGCCTAGATGAGGCTACGTGGGAAATGGAAGATGCCATGAGATAGGAATATCCAATTTTTCTTACTTATTTACATACATATCATGTTGATAGATAGAACATTGAGTATGATGATTCCTTTAAAGGGGAGGGAATTGTAACACCTTTTTTCCCCCAGTATGTAAATATAAATATATGGGTCGAGGAACTATGGCAAAATTAAAAGTGTAAATGTTTGATTTGATGGACCTTGTGTAGAAGGTCGACGAATGTAAATTATGATTATTTTAATAGAAAATGGTTACGTGTTGTGTGACTGCTGAAAGAGGGGATGTGCTAAGAGAGAGACCACAAAATGTTGTGAAAGGTGGTGGAGGGGACCAGGAATGGTTACGTTAACCTCCACTGAACCAGTACCATGTTGGAATTAATTTGCTCAGATTAGAATAACCCTCTGACTAGGAATGAATTCTTGTCATGTTGGTAGGTGGAAGGCCTCCTCAAGAGTTAATGAGGGATGGGGTAGACTTCCCATCGGTGAGGATTCCATACCTCACCATGGAATGGGGGATTCAAGCCACATGCAATCTTTCTGAGGGAGGCAAGAAAGGAAGTGTGGTGGATAGAGGGAGACCTGTGAAGAAAAATGCAGAGACGAGATTTTAGATCACATAAATTAGAGATTGAACTAGGAGAAGGAGAGTAACCTTCGTCCTCATATATATTTTGTTTTGGGAGAAGGAGAGTAAACTTTTTCCATAACTTCCATTGAGATAGAAGTGAGAGATTGAATCTCAAAGTATCATGGCTTAAGCACAGGGGTGGCCAGTGATAAATCCATTGGGAGTGACTAAGCCTATGGTTGGGTGGAAACAAGCATCCCTTTCAACAGTCGCATCACACTCTATGGTTCTAATAAGTGTTTTCTTGCCTTATGTTTTGAATTGTAAATACTGGATGCATGCAAGTATTTACATGTCTATAAAGGTTTATTTCCCTGTATTAAATGATTAAGCTATGAGTATGCGTTCGTTTCCTTGAGAACCTATAATTCTCCTTGAATTTCCATACGCCCTAGTTTAATCACTCGAAGGCTCTTACCTCGGGGAATTACATCGTCGTTTTGGATTCGAGGAAAGCCTCTGGGTGTATTTACCGATTTGGTAACCTCACAAGTTACCTTGCCTTGATTTAGAGCTTAAATCTCTGCGAGTCAGGATGGTGTTCCCTTCATACCAGTAGTCTAGGAGACTCTAAACTTGCTCTTATTTACCTAACCAAAAACCCAACTAAGAGAGGGGATCATAGCCCCAGAGTTTTATGAAGATCCATGTGACTTGGGTCTAGGAACTTTGGAGATCGAGGCGATGATATGTCAAGTTTTATGAAGGTCAAGTTAAACCCCGCAATTGATATGCATCGTCGATATATGAACAAAGATTGAGGGTGCGGAAGCACTACGTAGCGCGAAGGTGAAAATAGAAGACACGCTAGTTCATGGCCCGCAATTCACCCTTGCCATTGATCTTGACGAGCTGGAGGATCAATGATCCCGGTTATATTAGAATCAAGTGAGAACTTTCCAGATTGCAGAGGTCGAAATCCCTAGTAAAGAACCAGCATGTTGGGACCCCTACAATTCCTGTGAACTATCGATCCTCGTTGAGCTTCTATCTTAGTTTGAAGTGATCTATGAAATGCAAGCAGCACGTGGGATGGATAAAACATTCAAAAAGATCAAGCTCAGAAGAGATAGTGCTTTCAGGAGCGCAGACGAAATCCAGGAGACGGGCCCGTAGGAGGAGCAAAGGTCGAATCCTTTGAGCACTTAGAAAACCTTCTAAGTCGGAGTAAGTCAAAAGCATAGGAGGAGGAGTGATAGTGGTCGTTTGATCACATCACAGAGGCTTGACAACCATCTGATCTAAAAAAAGTGCACAAACCTTAGTATCGTGTACACACAAGAGAAGAGGACTTACCAAAGTTCGGAAGTCCCAAAGTAGTTTGGGGTTGTCCATCACAAGAGGGACATGTGGCGATGGATCATGGACTCCGAAGAAATCTGTTCGAGGGCTTTCCGTTAAAAGTGGAAATTCCCGAACCCCAAAGACCAGAAGTGAATCTAGATCACTAGATCCAAAGGGACATGTGGCGACAAATCCTGGACTCCAGAGGAATCTGTTTGAGAGGAGGCAGGTTTGATATCCAAAGTTTTCGAATCCCGGAGAGTCGAAAACCCAAAGTAGAATCTCATTCGTCCGATCACAGGAATAGATCTGAGCCATCCGATTGTTCAGGGTAAAATTCAAGCGCCGGATCAGCATATTGGATCTAAATCGTTAGATACCATGAGTCCCAGAGGAGGCATGTTTGAAACTTGATATTCCCGAAGTGCAGAAATTCAAAGGGCTAGAGAAAATATGAACCGTTGGATCCAAGAGGACATGTTTCGACAGGTCACAAGGTCTATAGGAAGGAAAATATCGAAGTTGTGAAACACTCGAAGCCCAAAGAGTCGTGAGCCATCGATTGGCACAGGGACACTTGTCAACAGATCGAGAGCTCTGGGAATATGGTAGTGGGGTTTCAGTTTGAGAACTGAGATTTCCAAACCCTGAAGATCTGAAGAGATGAAGTGAACCTGGACTGATAGATCTAAGGGAGATGTGACATGAATTCATGAACTCTGGGTAAAGTCCTAAAGTGATTCATAGCCATTGGATTCAGAGGACACGTGGTGAAAATCTGTGAACTCAAGGTAAAGTCCTGAAGTGATTCATAGCTGTCAGATTCAGAGGACACGTGGTGCAAATCTGTGAGCTCCAAGTGAATACCCAAAGTAATCCTCGATCGTCATATCAAGAGCACATGCATCATAGGATTGTAGCCTTTGTATAAAATTCATTGGGGAAAAGGTTTGAGATTTGAGATCTTAGAATTCTGAAACTCGAAGGAGATCTTGACCATCGATCGAGAAGAGGGTTGGAGGACCGTTGATTTGGGTGAAATGATCAAACACCCGAAGTGGAAGAAAGAAAATTGATTGAGTAGGACAGGTGTCTACAGATCGTCATCTCAGGAAGTTTGAATCACAGAAGAAGCAGGGTTTGAGATTTCAAAACCCCGAAGTTCGGAATGACGAAGAGATCACAGTGGTTGATCTAGGAGGGACAGATCTAGTTTGTATATTTGAGAGGTTCATATATGAACCGTCGATTCATACAGTATCATCAAGATCCCGATATCGAAGATCATGTAGCATTACAGGGACAAGAGTTGTGCGAAGTTTGAAAATATCGAGGGTGGGCCGCAATTTAAACCGTGGTTTTGTCAGGAGGACATGTCAAGAATTGAGGAGGATTGCGGGCCCAAAAGTAATTTGACCCAAAATCACTTGTGGCCACACCCGCAATTGCGTGGTCATCGCAAAGGTCACATCTGAGGAGAGGCCAAGAAAAAAGGGGCTAATGCCAAATCTGAGACTTCGCTGATGCGCGAAGGAGAAGGTCGCAGGAATCATAAGACCTGCAGTAGAAGACAAAAGGGCTTGTGTTTGATTAGAAGGTGATACTATCAAGGTCTCAAATTATCGTTTGAGTTAGAGAGAGAGATAATTTGTTCTTGGAAGGAGGACAATTTTTTTTTAATTTTTAACTTCGTCGTGGGTGTGTTACAGTTCTCTAGATGCAACTGGAAGGAGGCTCCAACCCCCTATATTTTCAAGCTAAAACGTGAGGAAATCTCCAACTCTCTGATTCTCTAGCTCCAACCAGAAAGAGGCTACAACCCCCTATGTTCTCCGGCTACAACCACATATCATTTCCCCGTACAAACACCCTAAAATACAAGTGTCAAGTAACTGATGAAACCACTGCCACATTTCCACTGTGAAATATACCATTGTAAACCTATACTAATATGTGCCAACAACATGTAATCAACCTGTACCAATAACATGTTGGACAAGCAACATATGCATGTCAATGATGGCAAGTATAGTAGTGAAGATGGAATGAGTACAAGGAGAAGTATGAGAAGTATTTTAGGAAGACGCTGCAGAGCATGCTCGATAAGTTCAGAAGAGATAGTGCAGAGGATTGTTGGCAGGTTTAATAGGCAAAGTGAGCTTGTCATTGATGGCAGGATCAGAGTGTGCATTGATGGCAAGAACAACGATGACAAATATCAACATGATCAATAGCGTAGTGATAATGGAAGAGGAGGAGCATCAGTGATTGTTGGACCCCATCCCGAATCCTCAATGACCGTCAGATATGAATTCAGACAAGAAGAACGCGCAGAAGAGGAGGACAGATCTTAGGCATCAGATCTGAGCGTAAGATCTGACCATCGTTGGATCAGGGAGAACCTACACGTTCATTAAAGAGCAAGAAGAGGCAAAATCGTGAAGTGGAAATGGAGAAATTATCCTAGCCATTGGATCAAGGTGCGATCTAGGCCGTCAGATCCAGGAGGTGAATATGGCACACCACGTCAGAAAGGATAGTCATGGACCGTTGGATCAAGAGGACGCGTGGAGAAAAATCAGAGCACCAAAAAGACTCCATTTCAGAGTTTCGCAGATCGAGAAATCCAAAGAAACGAGATTCAAACTCGCGATACGCGAGATCACGAAAACATATTGACCGTCATATCACCAAGGGTTCTAGACCGTTGATCTAAGCTCCATTTCGGAGTCTCTCCTATCGCGACTTGGAGTGACGAGAACCTCCATCTAAGGAATTGTGAGATATGAATTCAGGATGAGATCTGGACCGTCAATACACCAAGATTTTGGACCGTTGATCTAAGCTCCATCTCAGAGTCTCGCCTATCGCAACTTGGAGTGATGAGAAACTCCATCTAAGGAACAATGAAATGCAAATTCACGATGAGATCTGGACCGTCAATACACCAAGATTCTGGATCGTTGATCTAAGCTCCATCTCAGAGTCTTGCCTATCGTGACTTGGAGTGACGAGAACCTCCATCTAAGGAACAACAAGATGTGAATTCACGATGAGATCTGGACCGTCAATTCATCGATATCGTGGACCGTCGATCAGGGTCGATGAAGGTCATAAGTTTGTGAAAATACCGAAAAGGTGAAATGGATGTAGCATGTGGTCACATTGGTGGAAGATGGGGGAAGGAGCTAGTGCAGACAGGCTCCTTTTCAGAGTTTCGGGGATCGCGACTAGGAGTGTCGAGACACTTGGTCACACGAATGTGGAATTGTCGAATGTTGAAATGCCAAAATGAATGCAAGATCCCATGGAGCCAATCCAACGGTGCAGGTGAATTTGAGTATGATCGGAGGGCTAATGTTTCTCTTCACAGTGTAACTGATAGAAACCATTGATGGTTTCTGCCAGAAGATTCGAAGAGACTTTTGTGTGGTCGCCAGAGGAGCTGAAGAGTCTCCCAGGTTCTTCGAGTGAATGAAAACTATTCTTAGAGGGGATTGACAGATGAATGAGCATTGAAGTCTGTAACTGAAACAGAAAGGATAAGCTTGACTATGCCAGAGAAGACGAGGAGTCTCAACTGCCAGAGAGGCTGAGGAATCTCAGCTGAACACCCAATGATGTTGGACGCGTAGTGGAAACCACCAGAGAAGCTGAAGAGTTGCGATGATCAGGCAGAGCACTCGAGATGTGGAGGAGATCAACGTGGTGTGAGAATGCATAGGCATTGTGAACATTACATGCAGAAGGTGCATAGAAGCTATAAGTACACGGTACATAGAAGAGATGTCGTTGTGGTTGTTATGAGGGATTCAGGAGGGTAGAAGGAGGAGAGTATAGCAGCTGAAATGCAGAGCAGAAGAATGGTGGATCAAATGGATATGGCACACAGTGCGTAACGTGAGAAGAACATAAAGCGTAGAGGAGTGTGCAGAAGACATTGATGCAGATAGAGCAGCGTAATATAGCAGAACAGTGATAAGTCTGGTAAGCCAATGATAAATATTGTATCACTATGATAATTTTCATTAGCAAAGATTTATATTGTTGGGTGGTAGGGAGGTGCAAGGGAGGACTGGTCTCCTCAAAAGTTCAAGTGGGAGCTTGAACACAGGGAGTTGGTGCTTCCTTCTAGTTGGTGCTAGA